>JAWPHD010014685.1:0-59706 GCA_037043455.1 Cyrtodaria siliqua | reverse complement strand
TTTTTAACTCACTGCATCCCGTTAATTTCTCTACATAACTTGCATATTTGCAAACCATTACTGATAGTTATTTGAATAATTTGAAGCAGATTGTTTCTGCATTGTTGTGAATAACATAGCACCAGTGATAAAACTTTGGTCATTCGAGTTGTTAATTGTAATACTTGATAAATACTTCTGCCCTGTGTCCTTTTAAGGTTTATTCCACCCAAAAGAATAAAGCAGTAAAATCCAGATAGGTTTAACTACCATTTGCATAAGGAGCCAGTTTCTGATTTTATTTGCGTTTTGTTTAAGCCAGTGCAAACTATAATCTATTAGTGCTTAAGAGTTGTTGATGGTCAGTATTTATTCATGAAATTACATAATTTGTATATACATTTTGTACTAAATATGAGTATTTCTGATTTTTGTTAATACATGGGCTGTAACAAGTGCTGGTTGAGTAAACTTACAGCTCCGTAATAATTCAGTAGAGATAATGCGATTTAGGAACACTTTACAAGGCTGACATAGCAATCGCACCATACACTCAGCACACATAACATTATTATCAAAAAAACTTTAATATTTTTGCTATTTTCTAAGTTTTGTATACATAATTTACACGTTTAAGGATTTGAACAAAATGTTTATTATGATTCATATGCATTGTGAAAACTTTGTTTACATATTATATTATATATTAATAATAGATAACACGTTATAGTATATATTAATAATAGATAACATGTTAATACTGATACTGTACATAGAAAATATATTTTTTGTCATTAAATCAAATCATTTATCGTATCATTATGAAATGAAATACATTTACATTATGAATAAAAATTCTATGGATTATTGGTCTAGTTTTGTAATTCTTAACCATTCGATTTGAAGAAGGAATGAATGATGCCTTACCTGATGCCTTACCATTCTTTTAAAGTTGCTATCCCGCCAACAACAGCCACATTTTACAAAATATATATACTGTTTCTAAACCTACAGACAATGAGGTATATATTTTGAGAATCCAAACTCTTTACACACAATATAAACGGCTTTAACTAGCCAGGCCAAACCCCAAAACTGGAGCGTCGAATTAAGAGTTAAAAACTCATATAATTCATTTTACGCATATTCACCGATACCATAATAACATGTCAATAAACCTGTACCTTTAATCGGTATATATATATTATTTTATGACATAAACACCTGGATGGAGTTTTGATTAACATGTTTGTAGTGTAATTTTGCCGTTATTTGGCGGGTTATTTCTTTAATGGGTCATATCGGGTTGGATACGGACAATGGTGATGAGCAAAAATTCATTAATAGAGATGTGAAAAACGTTCATAATCCCCTTCAAGTCAAAACCATGGTATTCAGTTTTCATTTGAGGAGATCTTCCCTCTGTTTGGTATTTCTTTGGCCTATTGCCAACTGGGGACCGGGGACCTCCATTAGACAAAAGGAGAGTTATGACAATGTTTACGCCGAGGGGTCGGTGCAAAACTATTTTAACTACATCTGAATAAAGAAGGAGATAGTTTTGCACTGAACCCCGATGTAAGATAAAAGGATATCCATCTTATATTGCAACAAAACGGATCTTGGGGGAATATATCTGTCCTCGGGTATTATCTTCCTGTTTAATGATTTTGTTCTGCTTAGAACGGTTAAAACTATAACTGACATACCTGTTCGACTTTTATATGTACTTAAAACAGATGTTTTAACATGTGTGAAATATGCAGTGTTATTCTGATCAAGGATATAATAGACGGCAGTGTTACACAACACTTGTTGGTGCCGTGACCAGAATTATTGACCGGCGGCCTTGGAAAACATTAATTCGGAAAGTATCTTAGATTTTTCGAAAATAAAAAAAGGTCCTAAAGAAAGAACAGCTCCCAAACGCAATGACGTAGGTCCAATTGCACCACACAGCAAATTAAATACACAATGAAAAGGACAAGACACAACACACAGTGGTGAAGACAGTGTTACCGACAATATGGCAATTTACTTCATTAGATAGATTCTTCTGGCATCAAAGGTCAAATCAACAAGTGGATGTCTTCAATTTTTGAAACAGATGAACTGAGTTTGTGAAAGTATACTTTTAAAATTGTATATGGACTCTTGATTTTCTATTGTCATGACTGACTGTCCAAAGTTAGATTCTGCTGACGATGAGTCGACGATTGCCCGCTCTACACAACCGTGATTATTGGCCAAGAGTAAGACATATTTCCATCAATAAGCTCTTTATTTGGTTTAGGAATCGTAAAGTTAATATCTCAGTGAGAGCGTAAATTGCGTGACATTATGTTATGTAACCCAAACATGTCCAATATATAAGAAGGAACAAGCTGCTTAGCAACTTTAAACATTAATTTAGCTTTATTAAGAATAATTGTTTGATTAACTGTAATTGCATTTGTATTCAACACCCACACCACCCCATTTCCTTGTTGAGATTTTGATAGCAGACATGTTTGGTTGCATCACCAAGTAAGTTTCGCAGTATTCTTTTCTTGTTTGGTTTCATTTTCGATATATAAAGCGCCACCTATATCCGGTCACGTCGGACATTTTTTTTTGTGAGTGAGTGATTATTCTGAAAAATTCAAAAATGGGAGTATCTGTAGATCAATGGTGGGACAAAATATGGTGTTTTTCTATGCCCGGAAAGTTCAAGGATTATTTGAGGACCGTAAAAATCAAATTATGCTGACAATTCGTCAACTATGCGGACTCGGTATACTGTTGGTAATGGCGGGAATTGAGCCGAACACAGATCCATCTTCGTTGCAAAGTCACAGTTCATCTAAATCACTAGTTTAAGTGCCAATAGTAATGTTGATAAGCCATCTAACGTTAGAAATACACGAACACGCCAGTCTACGATATCGGTAACCGAAGCGGGAGGCCTGTGACTTTCTAATGGCCGACAATCAATGTCCGACAATACACTAAGTGAGCTGACCCAGTTAATATTGTCAATAAAGCACGATCTCAACACGATTATAAACACGAACATGTCAATTATAAATACTAGCTTGAAGAGTTTGAACACACAAGTCGAACAGATTACACAGACGTGTGACGAACTGAAACAGGATAATTTGAGACTACACGAGAAAAATTGTCAGTTAGAGACTCGTATTCGCAAATTGTAAGATGGCTTAGATAAACAAAAGGCATACTCCAGGCGGAATAACACCTACGCTTCGATAGTATTGAAGGCCCCAGTAACGAGAAATGGGAGGTAAGCGAGGAAAAAGTGCGGAGATGTATTCAGAAAGATAAAAATATCGGACAGGGAAAGCAGCATACAAGGACGACAGTCAACCACAAAACACAAAAACAAACATGCAAACAGACAAACGAGAAGGCAAAAGTAATAAAAAAATGCAAACGACATCACAAACACAAAAGGGTTGACACGGTTGGACACCCTATGGACACGATTGGGCTTCAAGGTGGTGCTACAATTGACATAGAGCGTGTACATCGTATTTATAATGGCAATTGCACAATAATTGTTAAATTCACGAACTTTAAAGATAAAAGCCGAGTGTTGAGAACCGCCAAAGACAATCTCCACAGGGATTCATCGATTAGGATCATTGAAGACTACACAGCACGTGTAAAACATCACCGGTGGCAGCTCGGTAAGAAGATGATGGAGGCTCGATCAGACGGATGTTACGCCTCTATAAGGTACGATAAACTTTACATTGACGACAAAATATATAAATATGATGATGATACAAAGGAATGCACGTGTATCGGCAGAAACACAGAGCATACACGCCGATCATTCCTAACCTACGGCGGGCAACATACACTCCCACATGTCAATGGATCGCGATTATCCAATCGCGAGAGAGAAGCTACCGATACGGTCAGTGGTGACGAGGAGAACAACACGGAAGGAGGAGGATGAAAATATAAACGTTAGTGATGTAAATAATAACATAAACATTAGTGATGTAAATAATAACAGCGCATTTGACATAGTAGCTTTATGTGAAACTTGGAGTAACTATACAACTGAATTTGAAAAGTTTCTGCATAATTATACATGTTTTGACGATGTCAGAATAAAATCGTCATCTCATAGAAATAATGGAGGTGTATGTGTATTTGTGAAACAATATGTCATGAGGAATAATCTTATTACGAGAATATTTACATGTTTTAAGAACTGTGTAGTTTTGCATTTTAAAGGTTCATTGTATCAAGGTATGCAATATGTTATAGTACATATGTTTTGCCCGAAGGTTCTTATATTTACCAACAAGGAGATGATAATGGGATCATCACTTTTGAAAATCATATTACTAAAATAAAGAGTGACTATACTGATCACATAGTTTGTGGGAGGTGACTTGAATTGGCGTACAGAATATTTTCTAGATTTCATACCAGACGATAGTTTAGATAATATCTTTGGGGATACTCCATATAATGGGGATACATTCTGCTTGATGCTGCCTTGTTGGTTAGAGATTAGATCTTGGCGGGGATTTCTTTATTTTTAATGGGATGACAGTGTGAGGTTTGGTGCACCCTAGAACCGGTTTAAACCCCCAGTGGCCTAATTTGCCACTGACCGTTCCAAGGCGGTAGCTCTATTGTCAACCCTTTTGTGTTTGTGATGTCGTTTGCATTTATTATTACTTTTGCCTTCTTGTTTGTCTGTTTGCGTGTTTGTTTCTGTGTTTTGTGGTTGACTGTCCTCCTCGAATGCTACTTTCCCTGTCCGATCTTTTTATATTTCTTCTTGCCTAGAAACAATAAAGACATCAGATACAATAATTATGGTATTTTGCTCACTGAATGTTGTTGTTTGTTTGATATGCGCATCTTAAATGGCCGATTATTTGATGATAAAGAAGGGAATATAACTTGTACTGCAAATAATGGTTCAAGCGATGTGGACTATAATATAGCATTCACTGATCTTTTTGAGTTTATCTCATACTTTACCGTTGAAGACCGCGATGAATCAGATCATTTCCCTTTGCGTTGTGAAATTAGTCTTACACCTGGAGTTACCAGTATTAATGATACGGCATCCGTTTATGTGGAAACGTCACCGAATGGAAAAGGTCCAGAAGTAGTGCTATATAACTGGGTAGAATCGAAAAAATACGAGTTTCTGACTAAATTTAATTATTTGCAAAACTCTCCGCACTCTGATATAGTTAAACGTATAGAGGAAAACATAAATATTGCAGCCGATACCAGATGTCGATGCTTGCTAAACGTTTTTAAATATTTTCAAACACAGCCACAATGGTGGGATGATGAGTGTAACAACCTCAAAAAGGTTAAATATTCCCTATTGCGTATAATGGATATCGAATAGTCAGGATGATCTCTCAAATTATAGAATAGCAAAAAATACGTTTAAATCTATATGTCTTACGAAAAATTATATTTGTTTAGCCAGAAAAGGAAAGATCTAGTTAATACCCGAGGTAATCCGAATAAGTTTTGGAAAACACTTAAGTCGCCAACCCAATCAAAGTGTAATAAATCAACCATTACAACAGAAGAATGGTTCACTTATTTTAGGAATCTTCTTCATTCAGACGATCTCATTGAGATTGATCTACAAGATGCTCAGAATAATGACAATACGGCGGATGTATTAAACGATCCTATTACTAAATTAGGGGTGCGCCAAAGTATTACGTCCTTAAAAACAGGCATAAGTAGCGGAAGTGACGGACTGGTACCAGAATTCTTCATAAATACAGTCGATATGGTGAGATAAATTCTTACGAATATATTTAATGGAATATTTAACACAGGCCAGTTCCCCGAGTCATGGGAACGAAGCATTATGTGTCCGATTCACAAGAATGGATCGATAAATGACCAAAATAATTATCGCGGTATTTCCCTCATAAATACAATTTGCAAAATATTTTCTACGATCCTTAAAAAACGATTATATATGTGGGCTGAACAAAATAATAAAATAGACGAGGCACAGGCTGGGTTTCGAGAAGGTTACTCTACTGTTGACAACATGTTTATTTTACAGGCGTTAGCGCAAAAACCGTTCGTTTACATAGCGAAATTGGTTCTGTAGCCGGTCGACTTTCTTAATGAATATGAATGTTGCCGTCTTTGGGTCGGACGGTCCTGTTAGTTAATTAGTACTTGTATCCGTTGATTGAAATTCTACATATATACAGAGGAGAGATGTATCTATGCGATTTTGTTTTTATTCTCGCTTCTAAAATGAATCGGTTTGAATAAAAGGCAATACACAACGTATTGTGTGTACGGGGTGGAGGGGGGAAGCCGACGGGGTTGGAGGGATACTGCCGTAATGTTGCCCTCATAAATACTGTGAACATACTACATCAATATTATAACAACTACTGAACAATGCTGAAATCGATTTATCTCTTATAAATGAATTCATAATTCCACACATTTTTTCCGTGCGAACATCGCTTTGGAACGTCGATTCGGCGTATTTAAGCGATTACGGTGTACTTCTTTAATTTTCGGGGGGAAAAAGTACTTGCCTCCGATTTTTTTTATATTTTACATATCGACAGAGGAAAGATGTATCTACGCGTACACGTTTTTTTATCGCTTCTAAAATGATGAAATAAATCTAATTTGATTAAAACTGCGCATTCGCAGCTATATACAACTCAATCAATACGGTTTGGAGGGTGGTGGGGGTTGGGGTGAGGGGCGGGGTTGCAGGGATCTACCTAAATGGTGTCCTTGAGAAAAACTGTGAACATTCTACTCTAATAATTTATTAAATACAGAACAATGTTGAAATCAATATATCTCTTAAAAAGGATTTCATAATTCCACGGTTTTATATACCGCGTGACATATGGAAGTCGACAGCGACTGAAAAAAACCAATAGTTTCACGTACTGTAACTCCTGGTGATAGTTTAGTACAGTATTATCTCTCGCAGATATCGATATCGGTAAAGTCGCCTCGGGCGTTATGTAATTAAGCGTGTCGGCTGTCGCCTAAATTGTTACGTTATGACGTTGTAATCTAAACGTCCGAAGGGACGTTTTCGTGTGTTGCGGCTCATATGTAATATTAAGTTGGTGCTTAGACCGAAGCATTGTGGTGTAGTGGTTATAGCGTCTGCCTTGCATTCGGGAGTTCGTGGGTTCGAGTCCCCGAGTCATACCAAAGACTTTTAAAAATGGAGTAGTCACTTGTAACCCTTGCCTGACGAGCAAATAATGGGTAATGATCTACGACTGATTGACCAGTGTCAGAATAATGTGACTGGGGGTGGGGGTATCATGTCTACTACGGCGTGGTATTCCAGTGTGGCAGCACTATAAAGAAACCATTGAGTTCGCAGCTTCAAATAGACATATCATCACATCACACAACAACACAGATAAAAGTCCAGACATTGTGCCTAAAATCGTCGGGTAGGACGCCTGTCGTAGGTGGAGGGACTATAATCCTTAGAAATACACACACACAGTTGGTGCTTAGGGATGAATTAAAATACATATATAGTAGGAAACAAATAAAATGACACAGAACGCTCATTAGTCACATAGAAAATTTAATGGCAAAACACACATATTCTAAACATGAGATCGCATAATATAATAAAATAAACATTTCAACACAATGTTTAAAAGAATATATTTCAGCCAAACCATCTTCTGTTACAATAAAGGGCCAGATGTATGTATTAATATATAGTTAATAAAAACTTAATTATTGCAGGTGATTTAATTCTCAACATGCAATTTAGAAGAAGATAAATTAGTGGCAGTACATTTCTCATTTAATATTGATAACATTGTATTACATAGTTAGCCCGTATAAATAGGATGCGGTCGGCACAAAGGCATTTTAACTATTTTTTGTATGATTATAATATAGGTATTTTCCCAAGGACATTTTATTATGCCTGGTATTTATATTTTTTTTATTGTTTAATTGCTCTTCGTGGAAAAGAATTAATAAATACATGAATAAATAGATGAGGGTGAACTGAAAATCATTATTGTTTCGTTCAAATTCAATTAGCACAGTTAGCTACATTTCGTTTTATTTTTGTCAAAGAAGTTTTTTATTTCACAAGACAAGTCATTTAGAGCGGTTTTGCAATTCCAGCATACATCATGTGGGTCAATTTGTCTTAGCACACCTTTCCGGATTCCAAAAGAAGCTGTACTATCAAATATGGGGGAATCTGCAACAACACACTTGATCTGTTTTAATGGGGTACAAGCTGTACCATCAAATATGGGGGAATCTGCAACAACACACTTGACCTGTTTTAATGGGGTACAAACTGTAATATTAAATATGGGGCAATCTGTAACAACACACTTGATCTGTTTTAATGGGGTACAAGCTGTACTATAAAATATGGGGGAATCTGCAACAACACACTTGATCTGCTTTAATGAGGTACAAGCTGTACTATCAAATATGGGGGAATTTGCAACAACACATTTAATCTGTTTTAATGGGGTACAAGCTGTACTATCATACATGGGGGAATCTTCAACAACACACTTGATCTGTTTCAATGGGGTACAAGCTGTACTATCAAATATGGGGGAATCTGCAACAACACACTTGATCTGTTTGAATGGGGTACAAGCTGTACTATCAAATATGTGGGAATCTGCAACAACACACTTGATCTGTTTTAATGGGGTACAAGCTGTACTATCAAATAAATATGGGGGAATCTTCAACAACACACTGGATCTGTTTTAATGGGGTACAAGCTGTACTACCAAATATAGGGGGAATCTGCAACAACACACTTGATCTGTTTTAATGGGGTACAAGCTGTACTATCAAATATGGGGGAATCTACAACAACACACTTGATCTGTTTTAATGGGGTACAAGCTGTACTATCAAATTAATATGGGGGAATCTTCAACAACACACTGGATCTGTTTTAATGGGGTACAAGCTGTACTACTAAATATAGGGGGAATCTGCAACAACACACTTGATCTGTTTTAATGGGGTTCAAACTGTACTATCAAATATGGGGGAATCTGCAACAACATATTTGATCTGTTTTAATGGGGTACAAGCTGTACTATCAAATATAGGGGAATCTGCAACAACACATTTGATCGGTTTAATGGGGTACAAGCTGTACTATCAAATATGGGGGAATCTTCAACAACACACATGATCTGTTTTAATGGGGTACAAGCTGCACTATCAAACATGGGGGAATCTGCAACAACATACTTGATCTGTTTTAATGGGGTACAAGCTGTACTATAAAATATGGGGGAATCTGCAACAACACACTTGACCTGTTTTAATGGGGTACAAACTGTACTATCAAATATGGGGGAATCTGCAACAACACACTTGATCTGTTTTAATGGGGTACAAGCTGTACCATAAAATATGGGGGAATCTGCAACAACACACTTGTTCTGTTTTAATGGGATACAAGCTGTACTATCAAATACGGAGGAATTTGCAACAACACATTTAATCTGTTTTAATGGGGTACAGGCTGTACTATCAAATATGGCGGAATCTTCAACAACACACTTGTTCTGTTTTAATGGGGTACAAGCTGCACTATCAAACATGGGGGAATCTGCAACAACATACTTGATCTGTTTTAATGGGGTACAAGCTGTACTATAAAATATGGGGGAATCTGCAACAACACACTTGACCTGTTTTAATGGGGTACAAACTATACTATCAAATATGGGGGAATCTGCAACAACACCCTTGATCTGTTTTAATGGGGTACAAGCTGTACCATAAAATATGGGGGAATCTGCAACAACACACTCGATCTGTTTTAATGGGGTACAAGCTGTACTATCAAATATGGGGGAATCTGCAACAACACTTTTAATCTGTTTTAAAGGGGTACAAGCTGTACTATCATACATGGGGGAATCTTCAACAACACATTTGATCTGTTTCAATGGGGTACAAGCTGTACTATCAAATATGGGGGAATCTTCAACAACACACTTGATCTGTTTTAATGGGTTACAAGCTGTACTATAAAATATGGAGGAATCTGCAACAACACACTTGATCTGTTTTAATGGGGTACAATCTGTACTATAAAATATGGGGGTATCTGCAACAACACACTTGATCTGTTTTAATGGGGTACAAGTTGTACTATCAAATATGGGGGTATTTGCAACAACACATTTAATCTGGTTTAATGGGGTACAAGCTGTACTATCATACATGGGGGAATCTCCAACAACACACTTGATCTGTTTCAATGGGGTACAAGCTGTACTATCAAATATGGGGGAATCTTCAACAACACACTTGATTTGTTTGAATGGGGTACAAGCTGTACTATCAAATATGGGGGAATCTGCAACAACACACTTGATCTGTTTTAATAGGGTACAAGCTGTACTATCAAATATGGGGGAATCTTCAACAACACACTTGATCTGTTTGAATGGAGTACAAGCTGTACTATCAAATATGGGGGAATCTGCAACAACACACTTGATCTGTTTTAATGGGGTACAAGCTGTACTATCAAATATGGGGGAATCTGCAACAACACACTTGATCTGTTTTAAATGGTGTACAAGCTGTACTATCAAATATGGGGGAATCTTCAACAACACACTTGATCTGTTTTAATGGGGTACAAGCTGTACTATCAAATATGGGGAAATCTTCAACAACACACTGGATCTGTTTTAATGGGGTACAAGCTGTACTACCAAATATGTGGGAATCTGCAACAACACACTTGATCTGTTTTAATGGGGTATAAGCTGTACTATCAAATATGGGGGAATCTGCAACAACACACTTGATCTGTTTTAATGGGTTACAAGCTGTTCTATCAAATATGGGGGAATCTGTAACAACACACTTGATTTGTTTTAATGGGATACAAGCTGTACTATCAAATATGGGGGAATCTGCAACAACACACTTGATCTGTTTTAATGGGGTACAGGCTGTACTATCAAATATGGCGGAATCTGCAACAACACATTTGATCTGTTTTAATGGGGTACAAACTGTACTATCAAATATGGGGGAATCTGCAACAACACTCTTGATCCGTTTTAATGGGGTACAAGCTGTACTATCAAATATGGCGGAATCTGCACATTTGATCTGTTTTAATGGGGTACAAACTATACTATCAAATATGGGGGAATCTGCAACAACACTCTTGATCCGTTTAATGGGGTACAAGCTGTTCTATTAAATATAGGGGAATCTGCAACAACACATTTGATCTGTTTTAATGGGGTACAAGCTGTATTATCAAATATGGGGGAATCTGCAACAACACACTTGGTCTGTTTTTATGGGGTACAAGCTGTACTATCAAATATGGGGGAATCTTCAACAACACATTTGTTCTGCTTTAATGGGGTACTAGCTGTACTATCAAATATTTGTGAATCTGCAACAACACACTTGATCTGTTTTAATGGGGTATAAGCTGTTCTATCAAATATGGGGGAATTTTCAACAACACACTTGATCTGTTTTAATGGGGTACAAGCTCTACTATCAAATATGGGGGAATCTTCAACAACACACTTGATCTGTTTGAATGGGGTACAAGCTGTACTATCAAATATGGGGGAATCTGCAACAACACACTTGATCTGTTTTAATGGGGTACAAGCTGTTCTATCAAATATGGGGGAATCTTCAACAACACACTTGATCTGCTTTAATGGGGTACAAGCTGTACTATCAAATATGGGGGAATCTTCAACAACACACTTGATATGTTTTATTGTGGTACAAGCTGTACTACCAAATATGAGGGAATCTGCAACAACACACTTGATCTGTTTTAATGGGGTACAAGCTGTACTATCATACATGGGGGAATCTTCAACAACATATTTGATCTGTTTTAATGGGGTACAAGCTGTACTATCATACATGGGGGAATCTTCAACAACACACTTGATCTGTTTGAATGGGGTACAAGCTGTACTATCAAATATGTGGGAATCTGCAACAACACACTTGATCTGCTTTAATGAGGTACAAGCTGTACTATCAATATGGGGGAATCTTCAACAATAAACTTGATCTGCTTTAATGGGGTACAAGCTGTACTATCAAATATGGGGGAATCTGCAACAACATACTTGATCTGTTTTAATGGGATACAAGCTGTACTATAAAATATGGGGGAATCTGCAACAACACACTTGACCTGTTTTAATGGGGTACAAACTGTACTATCAAATATGGGGGAATCTGCAACAACACCCTTGATCTGTTTTAATGGGGTACAAGCTGTACCATAAAATATGGGGGAATCTGCAACAACACACTCGATCTGTTTTAATGGGGTACAAGCTGTACTATCAAATATGGGGAATTTGCAACAACACTTTTAATCTGTTTTAAAGGGGTACAAGCTGTACTATCAAATATGGGGGAATCTTCAACAACACACTTGATCTGTTTCAATGGGGTACAAGCTGTACTATCAAATATGGGGGAATCTTCAACAACACACTTGATCTGTTTTAATGGGTTACAAGCTGTACTATAAAATATGGAGGAATCTGCAACAACACACTTGATCTGTTTTAATGGGGTACAATCTGTACTATAAAATATGGGGGTATCTGCAACAACACACTTGATCTGTTTTAATGGGGTACAAGTTGTACTATCAAATATGGGGGTATTTGCAACAACACATTTAATCTGGTTTAATGGGGTACAAGCTGTACTATCATACATGGGGGAATCTCCAACAACACACTTGATCTGTTTCAATGGGGTACAAGCTGTACTATCAAATATGGGGGAATTTTCAACAACACACTTGATTTGTTTGAATGGGGTACAAGCTGTACTATCAAATATGGGGGAATCTGCAACAACACACTTGATCTGCTTTAATGAGGTACAAGCTGTACTATCAATATGGGGGAATCTTCAACAATAAACTTGATCTGCTTTAATGGGGTACACGCTGTACTATCAAATATGGGGGAATCTTCAACAACACACTTGATCTGTTTGAATGGAGTACAAGCTGTACTATCAAATATGGGGGAATCTGCAACAACACACTTGATCTTTTTTAATGGGGTACAAGCTGTACTATCAAATATGGTGGAATCTTCAACAACACACTTGATCTGTTTTAATGGGGTACACGCTGTACTATCAAATATGGGGGAATCTTCAACAACACACTGGATCTGTTTTAATGGGGTACAAGCTGTACTACCAAATATAGGGGGAATCTGCAACAACACACTTGATCTGTTTTAATGGTGTACAAGCTGTACTATCAAATATGGGGGAATCTTCAACAACATATTTGATCTGTTTTAATGGGGTTCAAACTGTACTATCAAATATGGGGGAATCTGCAACAACACTCTTGATCCGTTTTAATGGGGTACAAGCTGTACTATCAAATATAGGGGAATCTGCAACAACACATTTGATCGGTTTAATGGGGTACAAGCTGTACTATCAAATATGGGGGAATCTTCAACAACACACTTGATCTGTTTTAATGGGGTACAAGCTGCACTATCAAACATGGGGGAATCTGCAACAACATACTTGATCTGTTTTAATGGGGTACAAGCTGTACTATAAAATATGGGGGAATCTGCAACAACACACTTCACCTGTTTTAATGGGGTACAAACTGTACTATCAAATATGGGGGAATCTGCAACAACACACTTGATCTGTTTTAATGGGGTACAAGCTGTACCATAAAATATGGGGGAATCTGCAACAACACACTTGTTCTGTTTTAATGGGATACAAGCTGTACTATCAAATATGGGGGAATTTGCAACAACACATTTAATCTGTTTTAATGGGGTACAGGCTGTACTATCAAATATGGCGGAATCTTCAACAACACACTTATTCTGTTTTAATGGGGTACAAGCTGCACTATCAAACATGGGGGAATCTGCAACAACATACTTGATCTGTTTTAATGGGGTACAAGCTGTACTATAAAATATGGGGGAATCTGCAACAACACACTTGACCTGTTTTAATGGGGTACAAACTGTACTATCAAATATGGGGGAATCTGCAACAACACCCTTGATCTGTTTTAATGGGGTACAAGCTGTACCATAAAATATGGGGGAATCTGCAACAACACACTCGATCTGTTTTAATGGGGTACAAGCTGTACTATCAAATATGGGGGAATCTGCAACAACACTTTTAATCTGTTTTAAAGGGGTACAAGCTGTACTATCATACATGGGGGAATCTTCAACAACACACTTGATCTGTTTCAATGGGGTACAAGCTGTACTATCAAATATGGGGGAATCTTCAACAACACACTTGATCTGTTTTAATGGGTTACAAGCTGTACTATAAAACAACACACTTGATCTGTTTTAATGGGGTACAAGCTGTACTATCAAATATGGGGAAATCTTTAACAACACACTGGATCTGTTTTAATGGGGTACAAGCTGTACTACCAAATATGTGGGAATCTGCAACAACACACTTGATCTGTTTTAATGGGGTACAAGCTGTACTATCAAATATGGGGGAATCTGCAACAACACACTTGATCTGTTTTAATGGGTTACAAGCTGTTCTATCAAATATGGGGGAATCTGTAACAACACACTTGATTTGTTTTAATGGGGTACAGGCTGTACTATCAAATATGGCGGAATCTGCAACAACACATTTGATCTGTTTTAATGGGGTACAAACTGTACTATCAAATATGGGGGAATCTGCAACAACACTCTTGATCCGTTTTAATGGGGTACAAGCTGTACTATCAAATATGGCGGAATCTGCACATTTGATCTGTTTTAATGGGGTACAAACTGTACTATCAAATATGGGGGAATCTGCAACAACACTCTTGATCCGTTTTAATGGGGTACAAGCTGTTCTATTAAATATAGGGGAATCTGCAACAACACATTTGATCTGTTTTAATGGGATACAAGCTGTATTATCAAGTATGGGGGAATCTGCAACAACACACTTGGTCTGTTTTTATGGGGTACAAGCTGTACTATCAAATATGGGGGAATCTTCAACAACACATTTGTTCTGCTTTAATGGGGTACTAGCTGTACTATCAAATATGGGGGAATCTGCAACAACACACTTGATCTGTTTTAATGGGGTATAAGCTGTTCTATCAAATATGGGGGAATTTTCAACAACACACTTGATCTGTTTTAATGGGGTACAAGCTGTACTATCAAATATGGGGGAATCTTCAACAACACACTTGATCTGTTTGAATGGGGTACAAGCTGTACTATCAAATATGGGGGAATCTGCAACAACACACTTGATCTGTTTTAATGGGGTACAAGCTGTTCTATCAAATATGGGGGAATCTTCAACAACACACTTGATCTGCTTTAATGGGGTACAAGCTGTACTATCAAATATGGGGGAATCTTCAACAACACACTTGATATGTTTTATTGTGGTACAAGCTGTACTACCAAATATGAGGGAATCTGCAACAACACACTTGATCTGTTTTAATGGGGTACAAGCTGTACTATCATACATGGGGGAATCTTCAACAACATATTTGATCTGTTTTAATGGGGTACAAGCTGTACTATCATACATGGGGGAATCTTCAACAATACACTTGATCTGTTTCAATGGGGTACAAGCTGTACTATCAAATATGGGGGAATCTGCAACAACACACTTGATCTGCTTTAATGAGGTACAAGCTGTACTATCAATATGGGGGAATCTTCAACAATAAACTTGATCTGCTTTAATGGGGTACAAGCTGTACTATCAAATATGGGGGAATCTGCAACAACATACTTGATCTGTTTTAATGGGGTACAAGCTGTACTATAAAATATGGGGGAATCTGCAACAACACACTTGACCTGTTTTAATGGGGTACAAACTGTACTATCAAATATGGGGGAATCTGCAACAACACCCTTGATCTGTTTTAATGGGGTACAAGCTGTACCATAAAATATGGGGGAATCTGCAACAACACACTCGATCTGTTTTAATGGGGTACAAGCTGTACTATCAAATATGGGGAATTTGCAACAACACTTTTAATCTGTTTTAAAGGGGTACAAGCTGTACTATCAAATATGGGGGAATCTTCAACAACACACTTGATCTGTTTCAATGGGGTACAAGCTGTACTATCAAATATGGGGGAATCTTCAACAACACACTTGATCTGTTTTAATGGGGTACAATCTGTACTATAAAATATGGTGGTATCTGCAACAACACACTTGATCTGTTTTAATGGGGTACAAGTTGTACTATCAAATATGGGGGTATTTGCAACAACACATTTAATCTGGTTTAATGGGGTACAAGCTGTACTATCATACATGGGGGAATCTCCAACAACACACTTGATCTGTTTCAATGGGGTACAAGCTGTACTATCAAATATGGGGGAATCTTCAACAACACACTTGATTTGTTTGAATGGGGTACAAGCTGTACTATCAAATATGGGGGAATCTGCAACAACACACTTGATCTGCTTTAATGAGGTACAAGCTGTACTATCAATATGGGGGAATCTTCAACAATAAACTTGATCTGCTTTAATGGGGTACACGCTGTACTATCAAATATGGGGGAATCTTCAACAACACACTTGATCTGTTTGAATGGAGTACAAGCTGTACTATCAAATATGGGGGAATCTGCAACAACACACTTGATCTGTTTTAATGGGGTACAAGCTGTACTATCAAATATGGGGGAATCTTCAACAACACACTTGATCTGTTTTAATGGGGTACACGCTGTACTATCAAATATGGGGGAATCTTCAACAACACACTGGATCTGTTTTAATGGGGTACAAGCTGTACTACCAAATATGTGGGAATCTGCAACAACACACTTGATCTGTTTTAATGGGGTACAAGCTGTACTATCAAATATGGGGGAATCTGCAACAACACACTTGATCTGTTTTAATGGGTTACAAGCTGTTCTATCAAATATGGGGGAATCTGTAACAACACACTTGAATTGTTTTAATGGGATACAAGCTGTACTATCAAATATGGGGGAATCTGCAACAACACACTTGCTCTGCTTTAATGGGGTACAGGCTGTACTATCAAATATGGCGGAATCTGCAACAACACATTTGATCTGTTTTAATGGGGTACAAACTGTACTATCAAATATGGGGGAATCTGCAACAACACTCTTGATCCGTTTTAATGGGGTACAAGCTGTACTATCAAATATGGCGGAATCTGCACATTTGATCTGTTTTAATGGGGTACAAACTGTACTATCAAATATGGGGGAATCTGCAACAACACTCTTGATCCGTTTTAATGGGGTACAAGCTGTTCTATTTAATATAGGGGAATCTGCAACAACACATTTGATCTGTTTTAATGGGGTACAAGCTGTATTATCAAATATGGGGGAATCTGCAACAACACACTTGGTCTGTTTTTATGGGGTACAAGCTGTACTATCAAATATGGGGGAATCTTCAACAACACATTTGTTCTGCTTTAATGGGGTACTAGCTGTACTATCAAATATGGGGGAATCTGCAACAACACACTTGATCTGTTTTAATGGGGTATAAGCTGTTCTATCAAATATGGGGGAATTTTCAACAACACACTTGATCTGTTTTAATGGGGTATAAGCTGTACTATCAAATATGGGGGAATCTTCAACAACACACTTGATCTGCTTTAATGGGGTACAAGCTGTACTATCAAATATGGGGGAATCTTCAACAACACACTTGATCTGTTTGAATGGGGTACAAGCTGTACTATCAAATATGGGGGAATCTGCAACAGCACACTTGATCTGTTTTAATGGGGTACAAGCTGTACTATCAAATATGGGGGAATCTGCAACAACACACTTGATCTGCTTTAATGGGGTACAAGCTGTACTACCAAATATGGGGGAATCTGCAACAACACACTTGATCTGTTTTAATGGGGTATAAGCTGTTCTATCAAATATGGGGGAATTTTCAACAACACACTTGATCTGTTTTAATGGGGTACAAGCTGTACTATCAAATATGGGGGAATCTTCAACAACACACTTGATCTGTTTGAATGGGGTACAAGCTGTACTATCAAATATGGGGGAATCTGCAACAACACACTTGATCTGTTTTAATGGGGTACAAGCTGTTCTATCAAATATGGGGGAATCTTCAACAACACACTTGATCTGCTTTAATGGGGTACAAGCTGTACTATCAAATATGGGGGAATCTTCAACAACACACTTGATATGTTTTATTGTGGTACAAGCTGTACTACCAAATATGAGGGAATCTGCAACAACACACTTGATCTGTTTTAATGGGGTACAAGCTGTACTATCATACATGGGGGAATCTTCAACAACATATTTGATCTGTTTTAATGGGGTACAAGCTGTACTATCATACATGGGGGAATCTTCAACAATACACTTGATCTGTTTCAATGGGGTACAAGCTGTACTATCAAATATGGGGGAATCTGCAACAACACACTTGATCTGCTTTAATGAGGTACAAGCTGTACTATCAATATGGGGGAATCTTCAACAATAAACTTGATCTGCTTTAATGGGGTACAAGCTGTACTATCAAATATGGGGGAATCTGCAACAACATACTTGATCTGTTTTAATGGGGTACAAGCTGTACTATAAAATATGGGGGAATCTGCAACAACACACTTGACCTGTTTTAATGGGGTACAAACTGTACTATCAAATATGGGGGAATCTGCAACAACACCCTTGATCTGTTTTAATGGGGTACAAGCTGTACCATAAAATATGGGGGAATCTGCAACAACACACTCGATCTGTTTTAATGGGGTACAAGCTGTACTATCAAATATGGGGAATTTGCAACAACACTTTTAATCTGTTTAAAGGGGTACAAGCTGTACTATCAAATATGGGGGAATCTTCAACAACACACTTGATCTGTTTCAATGGGGTACAAGCTGTACTATCAAATATGGGGGAATCTTCAACAACACACTTGATCTGTTTTAATGGGGTACAATCTGTACTATAAAATATGGTGGTATCTGCAACAACACACTTGATCTGTTTTAATGGGGTACAAGTTGTACTATCAAATATGGGGGTATTTGCAACAACACATTTAATCTGGTTTAATGGGGTACAAGCTGTACTATCATACATGGGGGAATCTCCAACAACACACTTGATCTGTTTCAATGGGGTACAAGCTGTACTATCAAATATGGGGGAATCTTCAACAACACACTTGATTTGTTTGAATGGGGTACAAGCTGTACTATCAAATATGGGGGAATCTGCAACAACACACTTGATCTGCTTTAATGAGGTACAAGCTGTACTATCAATATGGGGGAATCTTCAACAATAAACTTGATCTGCTTTAATGGGGTACACGCTGTACTATCAAATATGGGGGAATCTTCAACAACACACTTGATCTGTTTGAATGGAGTACAAGTTGTACTATCAAATATGGGGGAATCTGCAACAACACACTTGATCTGTTTTAATGGGGTACAAGCTGTACTATCAAATATGGGGGAATCTTCAACAACACACTTGATCTGTTTTAATGGGGTACACGCTGTACTATCAAATATGGGGGAATCTTCAACAACACACTGGATCTGTTTTAATGGGGTACAAGCTGTACTACCAAATATGTGGGAATCTGCAACAACACACTTGATCTGTTTTAATGGGGTACAAGCTGTACTATCAAATATGGGGGAATCTGCAACAACACACTTGATCTGTTTTAATGGGTTACAAGCTGTTCTATCAAATATGGGGGAATCTGTAACAACACACTTGATTTGTTTTAATGGGATACAAGCTGTACTATCAAATATGGGGGAATCTGCAACAACACACTTGCTCTGCTTTAATGGGGTACAGGCTGTACTATCAAATATGGCGGAATCTGCAACAACACATTTGATCTGTTTTAATGGGGTACAAACTGTACTATCAAATATGGGGGAATCTGCAACAACACTCTTGATCCGTTTTAATGGGGTACAAGCTGTACTATCAAATATGGCGGAATCTGCACATTTGATCTGTTTTAATGGGGTACAAACTGTACTATCAAATATGGGGGAATCTGCAACAACACTCTTGATCCGTTTTAATGGGGTACAAGCTGTTCTATTTAATATAGGGGAATCTGCAACAACACATTTGATCTGTTTTAATGGGGTACAAGCTGTATTATCAAATATGGGGGAATCTGCAACAACACACTTGGTCTGTTTTTATGGGGTACAAGCTGTACTATCAAATATGGGGGAATCTTCAACAACACATTTGTTCTGCTTTAATGGGGTACTAGCTGTACTATCAAATATGGGGGAATCTGCAACAACACACTTGATCTGTTTTAATGGGGTATAAGCTGTTCTATCAAATATGGGGGAATTTTCAACAACACACTTGATCTGTTTTAATGGGGTATAAGCTGTACTATCAAATATGGGGGAATCTTCAACAACACACTTGATCTGCTTTAATGGGGTACAAGCTGTACTATCAAATATGGGGGAATCTTCAACAACACACTTGATCTGTTTGAATGGGGTACAAGCTGTACTATCAAATATGGGGGAATCTGCAACAGCACACTTGATCTGTTTTAATGGGGTACAAGCTGTACTATCAAATATGGGGGAATCTGCAACAACACACTTGATCTGCTTTAATGGGGTACAAGCTGTACTACCAAATATGGGGGAATCTGGAACAACACAATTGATCTGTTTTAATGGGGTACAAGCTGTACTATCAAATATGGGGGAATCTTCAACAACACACTTGATCTGCTTTAATTGGGTACAAGCTGTACTACCAAATATGAGGGAATCTGCAACAACACACTTGATCTGTTTTAATGGGGTACAAGCTGTACTATCAAATATGGGGGAATCTGCAACAACACACTTGATCTGCTTTAATGAGGTACAAGCTGTACTATCAATATGGGGGAATCTTCAACAATAAACTTGATCTGCTCTAATGGGGTACAAGCTGTACTATCAAATATGGGGGAATCTGCAACAACACACTTGATCTGCTTTAAAGGGTACACGCTGTACTATCAAATATGGGGGAATCTGCAACAACACACTTGATCTGTTTTAATGGGGTACAAGCTGTACTATCAAATATGGGGGAATCTGGATCAACACAATTGATCTGTTTTAATGTGGTACAAGACATTTTGTATGGTATAGGTGGACACAGTAAATCACAACACAAAACAATATGCATACAATGCAATATAAACATCAGATGAAGTAGTTTAAACAAAACCATAACTTTAAAAAACTATCAACACTGACACGTTTATAACTGTTCTGCTGTGACTAAATTTCACTAAAGTTGCATGCCTCTGTACAGGCATGAAGCTGCAGCGTTCAATGGGAACTGTCTTTACAGTCAGAACGCCCGATGATTTCGCGCACAGAAAGTCTGACAGGGAATCTGAGTTTCCGCCCGGACCCATCTTTGCTAAAAGTGATATACCTGGTAGATTCAGTAATTTGAAATCGTCTAATTCACACAACTTAGTAGAGTTTCCCTTACCAAACACATATCGATAAACGTCTAAATCTACAAAAACATCGATCTTAGGACTTCTTGATTTAAGTCTGGCATGGACCGCTCTCTCAAAGTCGACAGTAAACTGTCTGAGTCTGATGTCATCAATTGACGGAGGAATGTAATGTGTAGTGAGATCCAGCGACAGATGATTCTCTGGTTCCCAAAAAATGAAGTTTTAACAGCGAGAATGATTTTTTTTTATGAAAGTGTTCATTGCCATGTCTACTATTGAAAACCAAAATTTAAAGTCAATCAGAAAAAAGTGCTTTTTTTCCCAAAGTATTCGCTAAAATATGAACAATCGCCTTTCGAAGTTAAGGTTCATATGGAAGCGGGTTATCGATGAGTGGCCAGATATTAACATGGAGCGTATAGGGGGAAATTTCATTATTGTTTAATTGTAGAAATTCTATAAATGTGATCGCTTAGATGCAATCGGTTTCTTAAAATACAATTTATTATCTTTATTTTTATATAAATTTCATATTTTTATGTTAGAGGAATCTTGGTCTGTTTTCGAGTTTAAATACACCATCTAGTGTCCTTATATGTTCTATATAAAATGACACATGTTACAGGTGTATGTTCCGCGTAGAACCTTAAGGTCCCAAAATGACTCTGTACCACTAGTGGTACCAAGATGTCATACTGTGACATACGGTGACCGATGCTTTGTGATTGCTGCGCCGAAGCTATGGAATGCACTCCCTGCCGGAATCAAAGACTGTAACACACTGTCTTCCTTCAAGAAATCGCTGAAAACACATTTATTTATCCGAATGTACGGCAATTAATTTGTTAAACTATTATACATATAATAGAAAATTTCATTTAAAAGCATTAAACATTTGTACGTACACTCCTATGTTGTTTTTATCATAATTTTTCAACCAAATTGTTTTAATTTTAATGTTTCTCCTTTTTTATGTTGATTTCGGATAATGAAAAGTGTCTTATAGTTTATTAATTTTAATTGTAAATGCCTTCATTTATTATCTCATATAATTTCTTAAATAAACAGCTATTTGAAGTCCTGTTTTACCATTTTGTTTAATCTTTTCTTTGTATGTGTCTCATTACTTCTTACCTTGTATAAATATTATAAATATCTTAAATTTTATGTTTGTTAAGCACTTTTGGACGTGCTGTGTATGATAAAAGTACTATATAAATATGGTATATAATAATAACAATAATATGGACAGAGCAAAGATTTATTTAGCGTACATGCATTTGTTTTTATTCTCGTTTCTAAAATGACGAAATAAATCGATTTTGATTTAAAAGCGCATTGTCGGCAATTTAAACCTTAAAACAACCCAAATGCATCCCTTTGAAAAATACCTTTAACTATTAATGGGAATTACACGAAGTGTACACCAATTATGTTCGACCAATGTAGTTTGTGAATATTATTACTTTAACAACGATCTGTAATTGTGTTTTGTCATAATCACAGTTTATAGATAAGAGGTGTATAAATCTGACCAGTGACAATTTTCCCGATAATGTCATTTTATTATCGATTTTATCAAGTGACCTAGTTTGATAGATATTCCTACGCCATAGGGCTGGCGTTCCTACTGAACGGATGAATAAATAGATACTGGCGTTCCTACTGAACGGATGAATAAATAGATAATGAATAAATGAATGATATGAAGTCGAATAAGTCGTATGATACCTGCGGGACGTTTGCGTTGCGTTTGACGCAAGCACCCCTTTGTTCTCAATAAAAATGGTGAATAATTCATAATATAAACTATTTTTAGGAGTGCCTGTGTTTTATTAATATGACTGTTTAAAAACATCAACACTACCACAGAACGTTGAGTTAAAGGAACATGCGGCAATAGTGACATTTTTAAACCTCGAGGAGTTCATTTTGTCTAAAAGAAATTGTACATTACTTGCGTATTTGCAAATCGTTATCAATGATTATCACATAACTTGCGTTGTGGTAGTGGAATAACACCATTCTATATTTTTGATATACCACTAGTTATATAAGTACGAAATAAGCCTAGTATGCGCTGTCAAAAAATATCGATAATGACTATGATCAAATTCTCACGGTTTATGTCGGTTTCGCGTGTTAAAGCGACAGGCAAAATGCAATAAAAGTCGATATGTGAGTTATGTGACTAGAATTTAACATTCGTTCTCATTCATTATTGAATTTATTAAACTCGTTAGCAAAAATGATATAATGCTAGCAAGCCTCGCATTATATCATTTTGCCAACTCGTTTAATAAATTCAATAATGAACGAGTACTCATGTAAGATCCTCTCCGTATTAATCCGTTATCAAATTGTCTCCTCATATTATTTATTGTTCATTATATTATTTATTGTTCATCATATTATTTATTGTTCATCATAGTATTTATTGTTGTTCATCATATTATTTATTGTTCATCATATTGCACCAACAATATACA
Organism: Cyrtodaria siliqua; assembly: GCA_037043455.1. Taxonomy (NCBI): domain Eukaryota; kingdom Metazoa; phylum Mollusca; class Bivalvia; order Adapedonta; family Hiatellidae; genus Cyrtodaria; species Cyrtodaria siliqua. The sequence goes on along the minus strand of JAWPHD010014685.1, from coordinate 35,619 downwards.
AAGCTTAAGTAGAATAACGAAGAAAATTGAAAAAAACTCAATATTTTACCAACTCTTATTTACCTGTATGCAAACAGACTTAATGGTGAATGGCCACCCTTTTTGTAGTATTATCAATTAACAAATTTAACTATTAAACACCATATGAACATTTCTTGATAGTCCCGGAGAGAAACATATATTTAAAACCGCTACTAAGTTGTATGTAAAAATAAGTATTATGTGCATGATGTAGATACTACTTTTTCCATTGCGTGACAGGAAGCTATCCAGCTGGCTTGCGGAACGTCGGTGGTTCTACCCAGGTGCCTGCTCGTGCACGAAAACTGCCCGGAGGGGCACCTGGGGTCTTCCTCCATCAATGGAAGCTGGAAAGTCACCATATGACCTTAGCTGTTGGTGCGACTATAAAATCCAATTCAATCCAATCCATTGCGTGACTGCGCGGGGAAATGTGTTAAATCTGAATTGTAAAGCTGAACAGCTATTTCCAGATAATTGATAAATACATTTACCTTTGGATTAATTTACCTGTTCAAAGTTTTCTACTCATGAAACAAAATACTATTCTCGCTTTTCACAGATATTGCAATGCGTGAATGGTAAATGTCAATTGTTGTGTATTGATTTCGATTTAAATAAACATAAACATGTTCATGAAACAAAACATGGCCGGAAAACTTAAAAGTCAAATTGATACTTGATTAATAAATCGAAAGGCTAATTACTTCAAGATTGGTGTTTGTTCATTTAACTTATAAACATATTTTCATGAGATTTAATTTAATGTTAACATTGTATTATGTTTAAAAAGAACATCTGATTACATTCAAGAAATTAAGTGAATTGAACTGTATAACATGATCTTTCTTAAACCTTGTCTTGTCGTACCCTTGACCGTTTGTTTTCTTGTTGCTTCGGTCAAGTCATTGAGTATTTGCGTTGCGGCTTTCTAGTTTTTTTATCCAAATATACATGCTCATTTATGTGTTTTACATATTGCCTATTGATTCTGCTTTGTTTGTTAGAGATTACAACGTGGCGAGGATATCTTTAGTTACACTGTCCCGTTTTATTTTGGTGACAATAGAGTAAGAGTGAGGTTTGTGCATCCTAGAACCTAGTTTAAACCCCCAGCTAAGGTCATATTGCGACTTTCCAATTTCCATTTGCGGGGGAAGATATCAGGTGCACCTCCGGACATTTTTTCTGGAGAGTGGTGCACCTGGGTAGATCCGCCGATATTTCGGAAGACAGCTGGATAACTTCCGCACAATCGTAAAGATTCCTGGTCCCATCAGGACTCTTATATTTAAGAACAGAAATGCAGACTGTAATATGTTGTTATATTTTAATTTGGGAATATCATCATAAATTGACCGCTTCATCATTAAATGGACAGCTTGGAACAACAATTTGTCACTTTTAACAACGAACCATTTATTTTGTTTTGACAAAAAAGACAATATTGTTATATTATTATTAAAATGGCTAAGCATAATGTCTGATGTTTTTGTATTGTAAAGTAGATGCCGGAAACAGATATTGTAAATATGTTTATTATTTTCTTTTATCCCATGGTAGTTTAGTTTGCCATTAACTATAATATAAAAGATGATCGTATTAATGCAGCAAGAAACACATTTTTTTGTGTGTGTTTTAAAATAAATTTCTTAAAATTAAATAATCAAGTCAATTTTTATATAATTTCCAAATAAAAAATGATTTAAAGGCTGACTCGGAAATCAAATTACAACCATATGGGAAAACATGTTCACTGATATCTAATGGAATGAATGAATGAATGGTGTTTTACGGCACGTCGACACATAAATAGGTCATATTGTGCGCAAAAACTGATGAAAGATGAAGAAATGAAGTAAAAAATAATGTAAATATATAAAGATAAAACTATTTACAAAAAAAGGATCATAAACTATACATGTAAATCAACGAATGCCCGTCAAAGGGTATACAAATAAGTAAAATATATCGAATGGAAAGCTTTGTATATAACACCAATAAAATCGACAATAAATATAAAACTCAGGAATATTCAATATAAATATTTAATGAGAATAATACCCACAAATAAATCGATATGCAGATAGACAATTGTTCACTCAAGTCTTTGTGAATGGTGTAATATGAATACAGAAAGCTTAAATAATCTTTTACTGGGAATGTATGCATGTCCAACAACGCTGGAATGAGCTGCAATACATTAAACGTCAACATCGATTTAAATCTAAGAACCGTCTGTTTCTGAATTCAAGACAAGACATTGCTGTAGATATACAAAATGTCAGTATTTTAGGTGCGAAATATTTAAAATTCATCAATATATTTTTTGAATCCGTGCTGAAAAAAAATAATCAAGAAATATTTATTTACACATAGAAATCAGTAGAAATGCAAATAGCGATGAACCATCGGACACTAGATACCCACGATACTGAATGGCGAAATAAATAAATTGGTATCAATTAACTTGATGATTCTCCAAGACATTAACAAAGACAACGAAAGGGAACGCAAATAAACGTTCTCTTCTCTCCGAATTCTCCACTCTTTTTTCTCTTCATCTTCTACTCATTACATACTGCTGGTATCATCCGCATACCAACGCAAAATCTCCTATACTTTGGGTTTTTCTTTTAATACTCTATTTCCATAAACAAGGACATTATTTCATCATAATTATAAACAGTATTGTAAATATATTTTATAAACAAAGACTATTGTATACCATCTACTAATGCTTGTATAATGTATCAAATGAATGACGAAATAAATCATATTATGACAACAACAACAAACAAACAAAACAACCCCGCCAAAAAAACACCAAAAGAACAACAACCACACACACCCACGAAAAACTATAAAACATCACGGCGCCAAGAAATATAAAAAGATTGGACAGGGAAAGTAGCATTCAAGGAGGACAGTCAACCACAAAACACAGAAACAAACACGCAAACAGACAAACAAGAATGCAAAAGTAATAATAAATGCAAACGACATCACAAACACAAAAGGGTTAACTTGATGATTTAACAAGCCTATTTTGCAGTTTTCTATAATATATCAGTATTCCAAGAATAGTTTGTCAGTATGTTTATAAAAATACTTAAATAGTTTTTTCCTTTATTACTATTTACAAATTTTATTTTTTAAAAATAAAACAATGAGTTTGCGACGGATCATAATTATTAGGTATTTAAATGTATCCTAATACAAACTGAGGTAAACCAAATGATTAGATCAAGGTTTTAGAAGTCAGTTATTAGGAGAGACGAGCCATTGATTTTCTCATTGCTGGGTTCAATGATGTTTTCTGTATGACAGGACATTTGTGACTATATTGTTTTGACATATACAGAGAACATCATCATACAAATGAACAGGTGTTTTCCTCTAGTAGTAGGTGCAGTTCTAAGAGGTGTAATTGTTGCAATTTTTATTCTCTCTGATTGTGCGATGACCGGACAGATCGTGGATCCTATGATGACGTATACCTAAATCCTTACAGGACGGCAGCGTTTGATCTTTGTCAAATATTTTCTTGTCGCACCCTTAATGATTTGTTCTCTTGTTGCTCTGGCTTCTTCCAAGTCACTGACTACTTGCTTTGTGGCTTTCTCGACATTTTTATATTATGTATACAGGATCATTTATGTGTTTTACTTATTTTGCCTATCAATGCTGCATTGTTTGTTAGAGAATATAACCTGGCGGGGTTATCTTTATTTAAACTATACCGTTTTAGTAGGATGACAGTAGGGTAAGTGTGAAGATTGGTGCAACCTGTTTTTTGCCCTTGACCGTTCGAAGACGGTAGACCCAGTGGCAACTATGCGGACACTGATATTTGTTTAGCTTTAGATGTATACAGTTTTAGATGTACAACACTCAAAATAGTCCAAATAAAAATATCGTTTTGAAAACATATCCCAAGAAATAAGGGTATGTCGGTAGGTAGGTTTTGATAATTTTCTATATAGGGGCTAAACTTTAGGGCCAGTTAATTAGTGGAAGCTCAAGATGTGTTTTCTTTGTTCTAACATTAAAACAAAATAACATATAACATATGTATTCAACAAAGGAGTACATTATTATAATGCCATCGCTATATTTAGTAGACATTATTTGATGTTAGACGTAATCAATGTCGCTGTTAGTATAATTTCCGGGCAGGGAATGTAAGCCCATGCTCCATGTCAAGAATCAAAATAACGAATTTGCTATACTTCAAAGTTGTTACAGTAACTACTTATATAAAAAACACTTTAAACACGGTTTCTTTTTTAGTTAGTCAATTTCCCCGTAGCGTGCCTCTATTTCATTATTAACACTTGACGTTTATCACAATGTTGGTGTGTTATTATCTTTAAAATGGCAAACAACACTACTTACTCTTATGTCAGACTTTAATTGTTAGAGATGTCCTTTCGATGGGATGTACTTTTGTTTACACTCTGTTGTCAATTTGAGCGCTGAGGACATTATAATAGCGAGGTTGTGTAAATTTGAAATCGAATTAAGCTAACCGATGTGCCATATTGCCCACTGAGCGTTCTAAGTCATAAAACTTTCTTCGCCACTATTTCTGTTGTGTATTATCTTTTTCATTGTATAGTTAATTTGCTCTTTGTTTGAGGTACAGAGCGGTAACAGCGTATCTACTTTTGCGTTCGGGTGCTGTGGTTTTTATAGGCCCAATTTACTCATTTTTACCTACAATGGAAAGCGTAGAAAAGCGGTACGAAAGAAACAATCGACTATTTCCACAACGATTCGACAGCTTTATCTCCGCTATTATTTTTTATGTATTGAAGGTATGAGGCACCCATGGGGAAATCGTCAAATGTTCCTGTCCGCGAGACGTAGACATGGACTCATACGATTACTGAGAAGGTCAAACTACCCGTGACAATTGGTAAAACTGAAAAGTTCTTCACCATAAACAAACTATATCAGAAGAGAGATTGCGCCGATTGTGCTTGTTTAATGTGTACTATTCACTTTACCGTCATATTTATTACAGCATCATTAATTTGATACACTTTTGTATTTTCATGTGAACCATATATATAAACGAGTTCCCATTTCATATAAGATTTATGAAACGAGTTATGAATTATTTTAATTTTAACGAGCCCTTTGGCGAGTTAAAATTAAAAATAATTCATAACAAGTTTCATAAATCTTATATGGAATGAGGACGAGTTTAAGATCCTTTTTGTCACATAACATTGCAGTCAAATTAGTAAAACATAATTCAGATGTACATAGAACCGCCACGACGTCAGACACACTTTAGCGCCTAAACGTCATAAAATAAGTTACGTCGTAACGTCGCGTCTCACAAATAACGTTGCCTATAAAAGAGTTCGTGTTTTACCTCTTTACAAAATAACAGTTTACAAACCAACAACAATGTTTTGTATAACGTGCATTATTGTTATAAGCTGTCACAAATAATAAGTTTATGACTCAGATCTGGGTGAATTTATAATAAATAAAATAGTTTCAGTTAATAATCTTGCGTAGTGTTACAGGTTTAACTCAACCATTCAAAATCGTTCCAGGTTGTATTACACGTGTGTCATACAATATAATATGAAATGGGTGTTCGACACTGCTAACAAGGGACGTTATGTGATAAATTTATATTTTGTCAAATATTTATCATTGACAGTGACTTATAGGCCCAATGGGCCGGGCGCTCTTTCATTTTATATATGTACTTGTTTGCCATTTTATGCACATGTCACTATAATAAATGATTTACTTACTTACTTACTTACTTACTTATATCTACATTTCCTGACTTTTATATCTACTTTTATTGTACAATAGTGTTGTGTGTGCCGTATGTCGACCGTTAAAAATCTTCCCGTCAATCCAATCAATGTTATTGTTTCTTCATCTCACATGGATTTCATAGTTCCAGTGTTACGTTAAACATAGGTGTTTCTGTGCGTGTTTTTGGTTGACTGTGGTCCTTGAATCCTACATTTCCGGCTTTACATCTTTTTTATCGACATGTACTTTTATAGTAGAAAGTAGCAGACTCGGGTTTACTGAGCCTGGGCATATAGTAGAAAGTAGCAGACTCGGGTTTACTGAGCCTGTTCATGTAGTAGAAAGTAGCAGACTCGGGTTTACTGAGCCTGGGCATATAGTAGAAAGTAGCAGACTCGGGTTTACTCAGCCTGTTCATATAGTAGAAAGTAGCAGACTCGGGTTTACTCAGCCTGTTCATATAGTAGAAAGTAGCAGACTCGGGTTTACTGAGCCTGTTCATATATAAGAAAGTAGCAGACTCGGGTTTACTGAGCCTGTTCATATATAAGAAAGTAGCAGACTCGGGTTTACTGAGCCTGTTCATATAGTAGAAAGTAGCAGACTCGGGTTTACTGAGCCTGTTCATGTAGTAGAAAGTAGCAGACTCGGGTTTACTGAGCCTGTTCATGTAGTAGAAAGTAGCAGACTCGGGTTTACTGAGCCTGTTCATATAGTAGAAAGTAGCAGACTCGGGTTTACTGAGCCTGTTCATATAGTAGAAAGTAGCAGACTCGGGTTTACTGAGCCTGTTCATATATGAGAAAGTAGCAGACTCGGGTTTACTGAGCCTGTTCATATATAAGAAAGTAGCAGACTCGGGTTTACTGAGCCTGTTCATATAGTAGAAAGTAGCAGACTCGGGTTTACTGAGCCTGTTCATATATAAGAAAGTAGCAGACTCGGGTTTATAACAGAGCCTGTTCATTATAGGTAAATAAACAATCTTACACAAATTCAAGGCATACACATTTTAAAATAAAACTAGTCTCTATAAAATAAACCAATACTGCAATGCTATCAGAGCCGACACTTTTAAGTCAAACCTAGACGCACATATCGCATGTATTTCATAATACAAATTAGCACCCTTTTCCATTTGATAACTTGTTGCCCAAGGTATATTATGTATTTTGATAGTGTTTTTACTTATTGTGTTTGTATTTTTTTTTAAAGTTATGCTGATCTTTATATACGACATAAATACTTAAAACTAAACGTAAACAGGAAAACAAGCATGCCCAGGGACTGCTGAAGTAATACTGTGGCACAATCATATACGTCAAAACACGAACATTATATAAGCGCTTGTGTTTGTTTAAAGGCAGAGTATGCTAATGAAACAGTTTATATTGTGTACTGTCAATTTCTTATTTCAAAGACATACTATATTGAGTTGTGAAGATAAACTTGATTTTTATTTTGATATTTCGATTTACAAATAATAAATAGGCTAGGTGCCAAAACATCTCAGCATATATTAAAAATGTTCCTAAAATAATGATCTAAATTGAAAAAAAATTCATAATCGGCTGCATTCAAGTATTTTAATCCACTTTAACAGTTTGTAGTTACTGTTCACAACGATGCGAGACATATTATTTAACTCCATCGATGAATTACGATTTACAATCGGAACAGCTCGTCGATTTCCGTAACAGTTTGCAGTTAGGAAATTGACGAAGCAGTTCTTACTGTCGATGGTCGCATTCGGTATACTTCGATTTCCGTAACAGTTTGCAGTTAGAGACGAAAATTGACGACGCAGTTCTTACTGTCGATGGTCGCGCTCGGTATATATCGGAACTGCTCGTCGATTTCCGTAACAGCTTGCAGTTACAGACAGACACTGACGACACAGTTCTTACTCCAGTTCCGATTGAGTTCTTACTGTCGATGATCGGGCTCGGTATATATCGGAACTGCTCGTCGATTTCCGTAACAGTTTGATCTTAGAGACGGGAATTTACGACGCAGTTCTTACCGTCGATGATCGGGCTCGGTATATATCGGAACTTTACATAACACATTATTTACCGGGTAGTGGAAAAATGTTTCGCCTAAATCGTTCCGAAATCCATAATAACACTTGTTTAAAGGGATACACGGCAATCTTGAAGCAAGATCCATCATCAAAATTATCACCTCGATGTCCAGTATCATTTTGACTAGCTTGCATAGAATTAAAAACAACTGAAAAAAGAGTATGATAATGGACATTTGGAAACGGCCGAGCACGACACATACGAAATATTGCAATCTCGGTTTGATTGAGACTGTTCACGAGCGGTAGTGAATTATGCAGTTCTCACTTTTTCTTCATTTTTTTGCCAAAGCTTTAATATATCTTTGTTGCAATTATTAGTCATATTCCAAAACAATTGTTTTCAACAAGTCAAATAAGTCAAACTGTCTGATGAGAGTGGCGAAAATCGCCATAGCTAATTAAAAATACACGTAGCAATAAGATTATATAAACACGATTAATGATTTTAATAGCAAAACAGTTATTTCCAATTAACGACAAGTCGTTTAACAACTTCGATTGCGTAATATTGCATAATAATATTTACTACATCAGTTTTATCGTGCTTTATTCCATATCATTTTCGTTATGTAATTACCGGAAATTAATATTTGTTACATCATATTACAATGTTTCATGCAATATTACATGACTATTATTTTAACGATAAAAAACATTCACACTCTTGTGAATATACAGTCACATTGTGGCATATATCGACATTACACTGACTAATAGTGTTATTATTTACTGGTCCTTTGAGATCATCGAGCCCATTCTGTGTTGCTTTAAAGGAGAATATCGCTTAAGCCGATGATAGGAGGCGTGAGAGGTGTTGCATCTTATCATTACTTCTCTCATGAACAGACTCAATAAAACCGAGTCTGCTACTTTTCTCTCTTTTTTGTGTTTGCTGCTTCCAAGGGATCACATTTTTAGAATGTGTTACTTACTTCCCAGAATAAACAATGGTCATGAATGTAATTATTATTAAAGTTTTTTATATATGCAGATTATGTAAGAACACTAACTTGACGCCGCCAGTTTTAACAATATCATGATTGCCTTGTGTTCCTTCACCAGTGCATAAACATATTTTATGTGTGTCAAATGCGAGAAAATGTACTACATTTTTATAGAATAAACAGTGTTAAACGAAAATTGTTCATTTATACAGACTGGGAGAGCAAAGCTTCTAAGATATAGGATATACTGCATATAGCTGAAATCCAACTAAATGTTAACATGCACAGTTCAAATATTGAATTACAACAGAGTACAAATATCACTATACAATCCGTTAAATATACTACACTAGTTACTTCACAAACAAATAACATTACAATGTGATAAACGGATGTTAATCTTGATTCTGTATGACCTTACACTTACTGACACACTACACAACTTGAACAGTCTCAATAATCCGAGTCTGATACTTTTCTCTCTTGTTTGTGTTTGTTGCTTCCAAGGGATCCCCTTTTCAGTAATTATTAACTCTGTAAAAAAGACACAGTGCGATGACCGGACAGATAAAACTCTATAATGACGACCACCTACCTTATATATATAATATAAAAGTATATTGGTAACGTTTGATGTTTGTCTTCAATCTTGTTTCACAACATGTCATTGGTTACATTGGTGTGTGTGTGTCAGTTTGCCATCCACGACAGTATGTTTGTCTTCAATCTTGTCTTGTCGTAATCTGATTTTTTGTTGTTGATTTGGCTTCTGCCAAGTCATTGAGTACGTAAATGTGGTTTCTAGGCTTTGTTTCAGTTCATATATACATTCTCATTTTTGTGTCTTGTGTCTTTTATGCTGCATAGTTTATTGGAGAATATAGGCGGGGATTTCTTTATGTATACAGTGTCGTTTTATTGGGATGAACTACGGTATTAGTGAGGTTTAGTGCACCCTTTAATCTGGTTTAGATCTGATTAGATCATGGCGGGGATGGATTTCTTTATTTACAATGTCCTGTTTTAATGGGATAACAGTAGGGTAAGTGTGAGGTTTGGTGCAGCCTAGAACCGGTTTAAACCCCCAGTGGCCTTCTTTGCCACTGACCGTTCCAAGGCGGTAGCCCTATTGTCAACCCTTTTGTGTTTGTGATGTCGTTTGCATTTGTTATTACTTTTGCCTTCTTGTTTGTCTGTTTGCGTGTTTGTTTCTGTGTTTTGTGGTTGAATGTCCTCCTTGAATGCTACTTTCCCTGTCCGATCGTTTTATATTTCTTATTACTCCAGCGTCTTTTTTGCAATTTACCGTGATATCATTACTGTTTGTTATGTCTCATATTTTACATTTACATTCTTATTGTTGCTGGTTTTATATGCGTGTTTCCGTTTGACTGTGTTCTGTGAATGTTACATAATTGATCGTTTTTATACCTACGAATACTAATATAAAAGTCGGAACAAAACAAGATGGATTTTGCCTTATCAATCTGTCAAAAATATTGCAAAAGCAACAACATTTATATAATCATAAACATGACAATTGTATTAAAAGAGACTTAATCACAGCACAAAATAAATATTTTCAATTAAATATTGTCCCAACTTTCAATATCAAAACGGTTTTTACTAACGGCAATTACACTTGATGCGGACTTGTCAAGAAGTTTGTGAAGCACTCATGTTCCTATTAGATAATATTTTCGTCAGCTATGGAACTATCGTGTATATACACATTATTGGTGTCCCTTTGGGTACGAACTGTGCACTTCTTGTCGCAGATTTGTTCTTGTATTGCTATGAAAGAGATTTCTTGTTGAGTCTTTCATCCGATGCTCAGGCAGATGTCATTGAAGCAATTAATGACATCTTTCGGTATTTGGACGACATATTGAACATTGACAATATTTTCCTTTCTACTATGTTTAATAATATCTATCCTAAGGAACTTCAACTCAACAAAGCTAATATTTCTGTTACTGTCGCTACCGTTATCATAAACTTCGGAAAACCTTTGCGCATTTTTATTATCGTAACCCTGATCTACTTTTAGAATATATAAGTAATTTAAGAACTCTTCTGCGATAAGGACTATCCCAACCTGACTTCTATGGCGATGTGATTTACAAACTTTGTAAGATCCTTGGTCATAACCTCTTTCAAACTATCTTTTATATCTATATTTATTAAACTTGTTAAACAGTTATTCAAAAGAGGTTAGGACGCTATCATTTTGCAACGTACTGCATGTTTAGTGGTTAACCCATTTACAGTTCGCCATTTACAGTTTGCTTTCCTCTTTGATTGTGCGATGACCGGACAGATTGTGGACCCTATGATGACGTCTACCTAAATCTTTATAGGACAGTAGCGTTTGATGTTTGTTTTTAATCTTGTCTTGTCGTACCCTTAACGGTTTGTTCTCTAGTTGCTCTGGCTTTTGCCAAGTCATTGAATACTTACTTTATGGCTTTCTATGCTTTTGTTTTTTATATTATATATACATGATCATGTATGTGTTTTACTTATATTGCCTATTAACACCGTCTTGTTTGTTAGAGATCATAATTTGTCGGGGATATCTTTATTTACACTGTCCCGTTTATTGGGATGACAATAGAGTAAGAGTGAGGTTTGGTGCACCATAGAACCTGGTTTAAACATCCAGCGGCCTTTTTTGCCACTGAACGTTCCAAGGCAGTATCCCTATTGTCATTGATGTCATATCTTGCCATTTATTCATCTTTATATATAGTTGTTCTTAGTTTCTTTGTGTGTTTGTGGTTGACTGTCGTCCTTGAATGCTACTTTTCCTGTTCGATTTTTGTATCTATTTTTATATTAATTAGAGTTAATTTTAGTTAACGGCATAAAGCTATCGTTAATCATTTTTTAAAGAATACTGAAACCAAAATAGTTTTATTACGCGTGTTTCCTGTAGCAACAGAGTATGTAGTTAGAGACTTTGTACGATTTTTGGAATAACAACACCCGTTTTATATCTCTCATCCGGAGATGTACTTTTGTATATATATCCGAGTTGTTGTTTTCTCATAACGTTGGTCTTTTTCACGGTACAATTAGTAAGTTAAGATGGAATAATACAAGCATAAATGAACCTGTTTACTGTGTTATGTTTTTCGCTAATTGTTTGTTGTACCACACGACGGACCAATGCATTTCTCTCATAGTTTCACAACATGTCATTGGTTACATTGGTGTGTGTGTGTCAGTTTGCCATCCACGACAGTATTTAATGCTGTCATATTTTCTGTTTTATTCAGACTTGGATTGTGATTTACTGAATGTTCAAAATGGCTTCATTTGAAAAGAAGTCAGATTGTTCAACATTAACAAAATGGAGAGTGAACATGTATGTAAAGATACCCAACATGAATTGTATGTCAAAGAAGGTTGGGGTATCGCCAGTTCTTGCAAGAAGGTTGCAAAGAAAATCTGATAGTAAAAGAAAAGTTTTTTTCCGACCAACTCCAATGAGGAAATCATCTGCCAATAAAACATACAAAGGTATCATGAATAAAAACAATCAGGCATATTCGACAACACACAAGACAGCAGAACAACGCAATCAGGAAAATAAGTACAATTCTTCGAACTTTTTCAATCGTCAAAATGATGCATTCACTGATCTTCAAATGGATGAACATTCTTCTACTTTTGGTACAAAATCTACTTCTGAAAGTGCTGTTGACGATGAAGAACTAAATGTAGACGGGTCAAGTTTTGACACATTAAAAAAAACAGTTAACGAACAACTAGGAAAGTCGTTTGACACAGTTAAGGATTTCTTTATAACCCCAGGCTTCACTGATCGTGCAACTCTAATTAGGACAATGTTTGGAGGATCGCAGTCGAATAGTGAAAACCGCCGACAAAGATTGTATGCCATTTATGAGAACTATAATTATACACGGCCGGTATGTTGTGGAGCTAGGCCTACGTTTAACCCAAATGTTGATAGGAAAACAACAGCAAGCGATAATACAAGTTTTTTGCAAACTGCCGCTTCAGCAAATACAGACATTACTGATGGTAGACAGAACCTTATTAAAGATAGCCATCATTTGAGTGCAAATTGGAAAAATGTAAAAGAGCACTTTCTTGGAAATAAAAGATCGTACGAACAATCAGATATACGGAACATTGCAGATAGTGCTGACACAAGTCACGAATCTGTAAATAACACCGAAACTCATAAAAGAGAAAGATATCTAACTACGGAAGGATTTTACACATGCAATAACAGCGAAATGTGTCGTCTGCAGAACGTGTTTTGTCGAGACAGAAAATGCCAATATTTTTCAGCAGTTAATGAAAATGTAATGACAAATAATGGCAGACAAAGAAATGCTGAGCGCAATAAACACATTGGCGATATCAATAATGAAACAAGAGAAACACACGATGACTACGTGATAGAAACATTGAAGAAAAAAACAGGACCAAACGAATTGAATGCTCCTTGGAAAAAAATAAAAGCGCACTTTCTTGGAAAGATGAGATCGCATGGAAAATGTACAGATATAGCTGATGGAACACATAGTACTATTTGTAACACAGCCACACACAGGTTAATGAAATATAATTACAGACGAGGAGATGATGACTATAATAAATGCATAGGCGATATCAATAATGAAACTAGAGAAACGCCATACAATGACTGCGTATTTGAAACCTTGAAGAAAACAACAGAAACAAAAGAGTTGGGACCCAACTGGAAAAAAGTTAAAGCACACATTTTTGGGAAGATGAGATCGCACGAAAAAGCACAAATAAGAAAATGTACAGATAAGGCTGATGGAACCCATGGTACAATTTGTGAAACTGTCACACCGAGTCCTCTACATAGAGACGACAGATGCTATGAACGAAATAAATACAGGTCTCTTTTCGACGGATCAGACACATGCAATGACACCAAGGTAAGCGGCGGAATTTGCTTTCGAGAGAAAGTATTGTGTCCTGAACAAAGAATCAAATATTTTTCTGAAGTTAATGAAAATGTAATAAGAGATAATGGTAGACGAGGAAACAATGAAACCAATATACGCATTGGCGATATAAATAAGGAAACTAGAGAAACACACGCTAACAGAGTGTTTGAAACCGTAAAGAAAACAACAGGAACACAAGAGTTGGAAAGCAATTGGAAAAGAGTAAAAGAGCACTTTCTAGGGAAACTTAGATCTTATGAACAAACACAAACAGGAAAATGTAAAGATATACACAATGTAGCTAATGGAACCCATGATACTATTTTTGACACTGCCACCTCGAATCGTCTGCATACAGACGACAGTCGTAAAACAAAAAATAAAAACAGATCTCTTTCTGATGGAGCTTACCCATGCAGTGATACCAAGCTAAACTGTGGAATGTGTAGTCAACAGAATGTCGTGTGCCGACAAAAAAGATGCAACTGTCTTTTAGAAGTTAATGAATATGTAACAACAGATAATAGCAGGCGAGGAAATGGTGAATCCAAAAATCGCATCGGCGATATCAATAAGAAAAACATGGAAACATACGATGACTACGTGTTTGAAACCTTGAAGAAAACAACAGAAACAAATGAGATTGGAAGTAATTGGAATAGGGTAAAAGAGCACTTTCTTGGAAAGATGAGATCCCAAGAACAAATACAAAAGGAAAAACTTTCAAACAGAGTTATTGGAACACATGCTATTATTTGTGACACTCCCACGCGGAGTTTTAACAACACCGACAACAATCGATACACAATACTTAAAGCCAGGTCTTTTTCAGAAGGATCCAATAACACATGCAAAGGTACTAAGGAAAACAGAGGAACGTGTAGCCGACAGAACTTCATGTGTCGACGAAATAGATGCAACTGTCTTTCAGAAGGTAATGCAAATGTAATAAAAGATAACAGCACTCGAGGAAATGGCGAACCCAATAAACGCATTGACAATAAGGAAACTATAGAAACAGACGATGACTACGTTTTTGAAACCTTGAAGAAAACAACAGGAACAAAAGAATTGAGTGCACCATGGAAGAAAGTAAAAGAGCACTTTTTCGGGAAATGAGATCTCATGAACAAATACAAAAAAGGAAAATATACAGATCAAACTCGTGCAACCCATAAAGCTACTTTAGACACTGCCACCACACAGCATCGTCACCATAAATACGATGGTCGTAATACAGAATTAAAAACAGGTTCCGTTCAAATGGATCTTACACATGGAATGATACCAAAGTAAACAGCGGAATGTTTACTCAACAGAACTGCATGTATCGAGAAAAAAGATTTAACTATTTTTCAGTTATGAATATATAATAACAGAAGTGCTGAATCACTGTGTTGGTGTACAGTAAAACGTTTAGTCCCAATTAATTGCATGTTGTATCATACTAGGGCTCTATATGACGTCCCAGATCATACGATACTTTCAAACACCTTAAATAGTTACCATTATTTGAAATCTTACATCATAAAACGCAGGTTAGTAACTTTAAATTTGGTTTAAGGTGTCGCTTTTTTATAGTATGAACTCGTTACAGCCGACAAAACATCGTGAAGATTTCTCTTACGAATTGCCGCCGTATACAAGGTAAATTGACACCATTAAATTGAAACAATCACGTCGTAGGTGTGTTATGTGATCAATATAATCTTGCATTCGTGATTGTGTATTATTGACTTTATTTAACTTGTTTGATAAAAAGATAGGATACTCGTATTCTAACATTTTATCCCAAGCGTTTATTAAAATCAATAATACACAGTCACGAATGTAAGATCCTCTATATACGCAATGGCGATGGAAACAGGCAATGACTACGTGTTTGAAACCTTGAAGGAAACAACAGAAACAAAAGAGTTGGGAGGCAATTGGGAAAGGGTTAAAGAGTACTTTCTTAGAAAGATGAAGCCTTACCACAGTCGCACTTGTGAGTGTACAGATAGTGTTGATGGAAAACATGATACTATTTATAAATTTGCAACACAAAATCGTCAAACTACAGACGACACTCGGTAATTACAGACGACACTCGGTATCTACAGAGGACAATCGGTAGCTATAGACGACATTCGATAACTACAGACGACACACGGTAGCTACATACGACACTCGGTAACTACAGACGACACCCGGTAGCTACAGACGACACTCGGTAGCTACAGACGACACTCGGTAACTACAGACGACACTCGGTAACTACAGACGACACTCGGTAACTACACACTCGGTAACTACAGACGACACTCGGTAAGTACAGACGACACTCGGTAACTACAGACGATACTCGGTAGCAATCTGTAACTACAGACCACAAATGGTAACTACAGACGACACTGTAGCTACATACGACACTCGGTAACTACAGACGACACACGGTAGCTACATACGACACTCGGTAACTACAGACGACACTCGGTAGCTACAGACGACACTCGGTAACTACAGACGACACACGGTAGCTACATACGACACTCGGTAGCTACATACGACACTCGGTAACAACAGACGACAGACGGTAGCTACATACGACACTCGGTAGCAACATACGACACTCGGTAACAACAGACGAACTCGGTAGCTACAGATCACACTCGGTAACTACAGACGACACTCGGTAGCTACAGATGACACTCGATAAATACAGACGACACACGGTAGCTACAGACGAAACTCGGTAGCTACAGACGACATTCGGTAGCTACAGACGACACACGGTAGCTACAGACGACACACGGTAACTACAGACGACACACGGTAGCTATAGACGACAATCGGTAAGTACAGACGACACATGGTAACTACAGACGACAATCTGAGCTACAGTCGACACACGGTAGCTATAGGCGACACACGTAGCTATAGACGCCCCTTGGTAACTACAGACGACACTCGGTAACTACAGACGACACTCGGTAACTCCAGACGACACTAGGTAACTACAGACGACCGACACTCGGTAAATACAGACGACACTAGGCAGCTACAGACGACACACGGTAACTACAGACGGCAACCTCAGACGACACTCGGCAGCTACAGACTACAATCGGTAACTACAGACGCTCTCGGTAACTACAGACGACACACGGTAACTACAGACGCACGGCAACCTTAGACAACATTCGGCAGCTACAGACGACAATCGGTAACTACAGATGCACTCGGTAACTACAGACGACACTCGGTAGCTACAAGAAGAAAGCAGGTTTTTCTCGGACGTTGCATGCACATGTAATTATTGATAGGAAAAATGTGAAATTTGTAGTTGACAGAAATATGTTGTTTCAATAAATACAAAGGTCAAAACTATGGTTAAACCAAGTTTAATGTGCAACTAAAATCACGATGAGAAATGAACATATGTTTTTTTATAATTGAAACGATTATGAAAAAAACTTGCACGTTAAACAATATAGGAACATATTCATTAATGCAAGAAATCATATGCTGAAAAGTTCATGGTTATTAACATGTAAATTATATATTACATTTTTCTAAAATAAAAGTTAAATTCCTGATTTTAGCTTGTGTTTACAGGGCATAAAGAAATTCCTTGGCGTATTAAAGCTCGTGTCGTCACGTGTCGTCATTGTCACCGTAGCACGTGGAATTAGTGAATAAAAGTGTTTTCACATTGGGGAATAAATTACATACAGTTTTCTTTAGAATTTATCTTCAGTCGATCCAGTTCATTTACAATCATTGCAAAACATGAAATACAACATTGATCATTAAAACAAATCAAGCAAATGCATGACTTGATGTTGACGCGACTATGTTAGTCATTGGTTAATTTACGTCATTTCTAACGTCACATTCTCACGCAACTTTAGGCGCCGATTATTTAGTACTTACATAGCGAAGAAAACAAAGTAAAACAAAGTTCCAATACATCCGGCTAGCGGGAAATATTTCGCAAAGGAAGTATTTTCTGATAGTTAATATTACCTTTCCGTCCCTCAGACATCTCGGTAAATCCATGGAAGAAATGTAATATTTTCTGTTTAATGGTTTAGGGAACCCATATATATTTAAGAAAAACAGAAAGATCGTGAATATCCGATATAAATATATTTGTATTTATAACATGCTGTTGTTAATCGAATGGTACATGGTACGCATAACACACCAAATGTTATCCTTTCAAGGTTTCATTATTGATAGAAAACGCCTTTGGCTCAAGCAGGTGAGCAAACTTAGGATTTAAAATCTTGCACACTCTTTACTTTAAATACAGTACTGAAATGACTCAAATTTTCCAAGCGGAACTTCAACATTAATCTTATGAATTTCGTGTTGCAAAGTGTACCGTTAAAAAGTCTACAACAGCAAAGTTCTGTCCTTTCTCTAACTAGCTGTAGCAGCTGTTTTATTAAACATCTTAGAATTTCTTTGGAAAATTATGTTTTTTCCACCGACACCCCTACCCTATCCCCAATGATTTGCCAAATTATTTTTTGATCCCACAAAAGTGTGCCTATGCCCGGAAATTTGATTTTACTGGGCATTGGCCTAGTGACATATACAAGTTTCATTAAATGTGTGACAAGGAAAACATAAGTTTTTTTGTTTTTTTTAAATATTACCTTCCCTCCCAAAACGGAAAACATGCCTATGCCACTTTTGATATATTTACACGTGTGAACATACATTAAACACGTATGCCGTTAATAAAATTGTATATACAGATTGCTAGAATAATTTCCAATCAATATTGTTATTTTTACATCCTACAGGGATTGTATGACATTCACTGATCCAGTTTTCCTTAAACACGTGTGTTTTATATACCACATTGAAGGTTTTGTGCTCATCGACATTTTGGCCCATTTTATTAGGGTTTTCCTTAACTTTCCTCATTATCTTGCATTAGATACTGACGTGAGTTTTGGACCTCTTTTAACAGTCCGTAAGTTTACTAATATTATTTCTTATGGATCTTTGATACGATTCTATTTCGTATCTCTAATAAATACTTATTGGCCCTTATTTCGCTTTTCACAGAATGGTATTACTCTCCATAAAAACAATTATGAGTCTTTTAGCTAAAACTTTTAAAATAAATCTTTCACCTCTTCGGTTACACTCTGCGTCATCTATACAAATTCCACAAAATAACTCTTCATTTCTTAGAACTAAACCATATGTACGCCTTACACATTTAAATCTTTATTCGGCAACCTCGTTTCATGTTCCTTCTAATAATATTACTAGGATTTTTAATAATGGCTCAAAAGTTTCCGTAACTCCTCTAGGATCACCTGTTTTGAGGAAATACCATATAAAGTCTCCTTTCAGAAATCATTTAGTTCATTCAAGACGCAGGGTGTTTCCCCCTATTTATAAGTGCAATGCTAAGAGGTGCAGTTGTTGCAATTATTTATTGTGCAAGTCCACCATTAAATCAGCTGTTAATGGTAGATTGTTTAATGTATGTCTAGCTTCAAATGTTGATTGACGTACTACTCACGTCATTTATGTTCTGACTTGAAATGCACCACTTTGCGGTATACAATATGTTGGACAAACAGGTCGATCCTTAAAAGTTCGATTTCGTGAACACAAATATAATGCAAGTAATCTTAAAAAGTTAAAAAATTACTTGTACCAACACTTTCGTCAGTCAGGTCATAATTTTAATTACGTAATTGTTCAACCGGTTGAATATTTATTTTTTGATAATGATGCTACTAAAAGCTTCAAAATAAAAGCTAGACATATTGCAGAACTAAAGTGGATGAAAAACTTACAGACACCTTATCCACTCGGCCTTATTGACAATATTTATCAAGAAGGAAATATTTCTAAAGATCCTAATATTGTCATTTTTTCTCTATTTTCTGTTCGAAAGCGTAAATCTAGGTCTCATGGTCTTAGGCGTAATGGTAACATCAAACGTAAATCGCGTGTAATTTTGTCTGTTGCTGATTTACATACTTTTTTTAAACAGTCTGGAAAGCACTCTATGCTTTCAAGGCTTACCTCTTTGTCTATTTCTTCACTAAAGTTGATCGACGAGGAAGCCGACAACATTTTCATTCGTACAGATCCCTTGTATAACACTGCTTCCATAGTTCAAAGCTACACACAACATGTTCTCCGACCCCATATTGACAAGGAGTCTGATCACGTCAGGCATTTTCTAAAACTACTATATATTAATAAAGGTATTGATTTCATTGACATGCCTAGTATTTTTCGGGATACTCATGTAATTGATTCTATCCCAAAATATTTCAAAAATTCCGAAGGTCCTGTAATTTGTATAAAAAGCCTATTAGAAATATTATTTTCAACTACAACAAAATAGTTTCTGACCTTGATATAGTACATAATACTCCTAAGGAATGTGAATGCAACACATCAAAATTTGCTATGCTCCAGCAGGTCATGTCATCACTGGTAATTTTGATATTGTTGATAAACGTATTCGGCATTTGTTTTCGAAAGGTCCTAAATATAGATTACCTTCAACTATTGATTTTAATGCCTGTCGTGCCCAGATCTCCCTCTCCATTGAAGATTTTAGTATAAAATGGTGTCGTAGAGAACATGCGGACCCAAACTCGCTTTCTACTTGGAAAAAGTCTATTCTTAAAATTATAGATACACGTATTAACTTTTATAATGCTAATCCCTCCCTACTACCTCCGAGACCTAGGTTTTCCTTTCGTAATCTAAAATCGGGAATTCAGGAATTTCATAATAAATTTGTTTTAGTTCCTGCAGATAAAGCAGCTAATAATGTAATTATTGTTTGACGCCTACATTACGTCAATGTTTTATCTCTGGAACTCGGCAGCACCAATTCGTATACTCCAGTTAATTCTACTGAGGATGATGTCATTTCCGCACATATCACTCGGTGCACTACTTTCAAGGCTGGTGTAAACGATAAGCAAAATAAACTGCCTACCATGTACTGGATTCCTAAATTACATAAAAATCCATATAAGGCTCGCTTTATTTCTAATTCTAGTGCCTGCACCACAACAAACATCTCCAAACTTTTAACTTCTTGTCTTACTGCCGTTAAAGATCACGTTAAACTATATAGTGATAAAACTTATGAAAACTCTGGGATTAATTTATTTTGGTCTATAAAAAATTCAGGAGACGTTCTTAATAAAATTTTCAATAAAGGTCAAGTTTCATCAATAAGTACTTATGACTTCTCGACACTATATACAACCTTACCACATCATCTTATTAAAGACAAGCTAATTTCTCTTATTCAAAAAACATTCGCTAGAGAAAATACAACATTTTTGGCATGCAATACTATTAAAGCGTTTTTCACTAACGGCAGTTTAGACAATTATACTATGTGGACTTGCTATGAAGTTTGTGAAGCACTCATCTTCCTATTAGATAATATTTTCGTCAGGTATGGTACCACCGTTTATAAACAAATTGTTGGTATCCCTATGGGTACGAACTGTGCACCACTTGTCGCAGATTTGTTTTTATTTTGCTATGAAAGGGATTTCATGTTGAGTCTTTCACCAGATACCCAGGCAGATGTTATTGAAGCTTTTAATGACACCTCTCGGTATCTGGATGACATACTGAACATTGACAACCCTTTCTTTCCAACTATGGTTCATAATATTTATCCTAAAGAACTTCGGCTTAATAAAGAAAATATATCTAATAATAACGCTTCTTTTCTTGATTTAGATCTCTCGATTGAAAATGGTAAAATAATTAGCAAAAGCTATGACAAGAGAGATGATTCTAATTTTGACATTGTTAATTATCCCCACTTGGATGGGGATGTTCCCCGAGCAACTTCTTATGGGGTTTATCTGTCTCAACTTATTCGTTTTTCTAGAGCTTGTACTCGAGTTGAGGATTTCAATATTCGTAATCTTTGTAAAACTAAAAAGTTACTCAATCAGGGTTACCGTTACCATAAACTTCGTAAAACCTTTGCAAAATTGTATTATCGTAACCCTGATCTTCTTTCCAAATATAAATGTAATTTAAGGACTCTTCTGCGACAAGGACTATCACAACCTGACTTCTATGGTGATGTGATTTATAAACTTCGTAAGATTCTTGGTCATGATCACTTTCATACTATCTTTGTTAAACTTGTTAAAAAGTTTATCAAAAGAGGTTATGACCCTATCATTTTGCAACGTACTGCATGCTTGGTGGTGGAACCTTTTACAGTTCGCCACTATGCTTTCCTCTTTAATTGTACGATGACCGGACAGGCTGTGGACCCTATGATGACGCCTACCTAAAGCCCATTGGGACGGTGGCGTTTGATGTTTGTCCAAGATCTTTCTTGTCGTGCCCTTAATGGTGTATTCTCTTACTGCTCTGGCTTCTGCCAAGTCACTGAGTACCTTCATTGTGGCTTTCTAGGCTATTGTTTTTTTGTATTATATTTACACGAGCATATTTGTGTTTTACTTATATTGCCTATTGATGCTGCCTTGTTGGTTAGAGATTAGATCATGGCGGGGATTTCTTTATTTACACTGTCCTGTTTTAATGGGATGACAGTAGGGTAAGTGTGAGGTTTGGTGCAGCCTAGAACCGGTTTAAACCCCTAGTGGCCTACTTTGCCACTGACCGTTCCAAGGCGGTAGCCCTATTGTCAACCCTTTTGTGTTTGTGATGTCGTTTGCATTTTTTAAATTAATTTTGCCTTTTCGTTTGTCTGTTTGCGTGTTTGTTTTTGTGTTTTGTGGTTGACTGTCGTCCTTGGATGCTGCGTTCCCTGTCCGATATTTCTATCCTTCTTTACCAGTTATAGTTAAGTTCTCCCGACATTTACAGTTTGTGCATTATGGCCTAATTCTTACAATTCTTGATACATACAGAGGTTTGTCTAATTCCAACCTTCACCACTCTTTATGTTACGTATTGTCTTTTCCATTGACAGTTAAGTGTTTCATATTTCGATTTATGGTGCAGAGTGGACCTACGGTGCCATTGCGTGTGCTTGCTGTGGTTTCAATATAACCATTTTTCTCATTCTTAAAAATAGTTCAATTCAAATGTTATAGTTCAGTAATAGCTCAAGAGACTCAAGAAGAAATGAGCAAACTATTACCTTAAAGTAGCTATCCCGCCAACAACTGCCACATTTACAAAATATATACATCGTTTCTAAACCTACTGACGACGAGGGTTATATATAACTTGCATATTTTGAGAATCCCAACTCTATAGACATAATATAAACGGCTTTAACCAGCCAGACCAAACCCCCAAATTGGAGCGTCAAATTAAGAGTTACCAACTCATAATTCATATTCAGGTCGGGTATTTTAAGAACTCTAAACCTGTACTTTTAATCGTCACATATACATTATTATATGACCTGGACACCTGGCAAGAGTTTTGATAAACGGTTTGGTAGTGTAATTTTGCCATTATTTGGCGGGTAAATTCTTTAAAGATTAATGGCCATCCTTTTTGTAATATTATAAATTACCAAATGTAACTCTTAAACATCACATGAACATTTCTTGATAGTCCCGGAGAGAAACATATCTTTAAAACCGCTACTTAGTTGTATGTAAAAAATAGTAATATTGTCATGACGTAGATACTACACGTGGAAATGAGGTAAATCTAAAGTGTATAGCTGCACAACCATAGCATGAAAATTGATAAATACATTTACCTGTGCATTAATTTACCTGTTCAAATTTTCTACGTCATCAAATAAAATATTATTCTCGTTTTTCACAATATTGCAATGTGTGAATTGTAAATATCTATTGTTGCATATTGGTTTCGATTTAAATAATGAATCATGAAACAAACAGGGCCGGAGAACTTTAATGTAGACCAAGTTCTCAGTAAATGTGTGTTTTAATGACATTGTAAGAGACTTTGGGTACCGTTTGGAGACAAATTTCGGTATTGATATTTATAGATACGTTGTATGCCTTAATTAGGAACAGATCCATACATTCCTCGATGCATGTGATTTTTATCTGCAAAACATGTTGTATACTGGTAATAATTTGGAATGTTTCACATTGAACTATGTATACTTTCTCTATAATATGTGGACTTCTTTTAGTTTGGCTTTATTGAGTCGTATTCGGTAACCTCATTTTTCCTGATGGACACTGGTAATATATTCAATCAGAAATTGAGGTTGGGGACTGCTCTACCTCATAGCGGTTTATATGTTTACATATATGATTGGGCTGTTTGACCTTATTGCTTCAGTTATTTGTTATTCTGATGACACGGCTAAAGTCATTGTGATCAACGGACAATCAAACAACGTTCTTTATACGGTATATATGTAAGAATGTACATTTTAATAAATATAACAATTGCTTGTTTAATATACCGCAATGCAACCCTATGTTTTGTTTCGGCAAGAGACATGCATGCGGTATACTATTATTTCCAACTGTCATTCGTCTCTATTTGCTTAAGTATGTAAAAACATCTACACTAGCAATAGTAACTTTTAAAGAAACTAACCCGCCAAATAACGGCAAAATGACACTACAAATTCGCGACAGACGACGGACGACGGACGACAGACAACACACCATCCCATAAGCTTTGCTGTTCATTGGCCAGTAGTGCTAAGAATCATCAAATTACCTCCCTTTATGGTTTCCATAGCATCCATAAAAGAGTATTGCTTGGCACAATTTAGAACGGTTTAAAGGAATATTTAGTACTCGGTGAAGTGAGCTTAAAAACATCAAACATTGTTTAATTAAAGTGCTGTTCAAGCTGTCAAAGTTTAATCCAGATGTTCAGGTCATATAATAATGTATATGTGCTAATTTAAACATGTAGTTTTATTCACGGTTTCTTAAAATACCCGCGATTAAATATGCGTAAAATGAATTATGAGTATGTTTAGAAACGATGTACATATACATATTGCAAAAGGTGGATGATGTTGGTGGGATAGCTACTTTAAACAACGAGGCTCGTTAATAGCAACATATTTTGTAGTCTATTGTTTTTCGTTTCGGCAATGGACACGTGTAGTGTACTAATTAAAACCTCTAGTTAACACCAGATATATATATATATGTATATTTTTCATTTGCTTACTTATGACATAAACTCATCTTTGTCACATGTATGCCAGTTATAATTTTGTGATTGGCAAATATGTTGACTGTATTTTGAGTAGTTGTAACTCAATTAATAAATTAACAGTTTGTGTTTATGCTATTAATATGGTGATTTACCCTGTATTTTGTTATATACTGAAAACAAAACAAAACGAATAATGGGTATTTCCGCTATATATTTTTTGTATGTACAGGGCGACATTAGGCCTGTTCTTTCTGAAAGAATGTTTAAACAGCACCGAACACACCAATGGTTACCCTATTAAAGTTTCATTATCGACAGAATGCGCATTTGTCTAATATGTATGTATATGCATGTATAATACATCGATTTTTGGAAAGGAAACTAATGTTGTGATAACTCGTGGTCCAATACATTTGTAAATGTTATTTATTATTGTAATTTTACATCACATGTATTTATGTAAATAACATCAAGCAATACAATATTATTAAACTAACACATCGATGACATATATGTATTTAAGATATTCAGCTAATTATGTTTATATAAACAATGACACGTTGATGAATACTTATTTAAAGTATAGTTTGAATGTGCTCTTTAATAACCGTTAGTATGTCAATAAGTGGATTATATTATATATGTCAATAAGTGGATTATATTATATATGTCAATAAGTGGATTATATTATATATGGAAGTTTGTATTTTCAAAATGTCATCAGGCCAGATTGGCCCATGAGGCAACATATTACTATACAAACATAGAGTCACATGACTGATGATCAATACATACATTCATCAAAATACACATAATGAAATCCCACAGGGATTTGTGTCTATTAAAACATATTATTTGGAACACTATTAAATAATATTCCTGGGAGTATATAGATAAGGTAAATTAGTTTATCTTAGCAAACACGACAATACAAAGAGACTGATTCAGTGTTTGTGCACATCCATAATTTAAGGAAAAAAAAATACTAGGGAGAAGGAATATATAGTTTAATTATTATATAATAAGGCAGTACGTAATTTAAATGCTTTGAGTATAAACAATCCAAAATTAAAGACTTCCCTTTTATTTTCACTTTTTAACAGTATTATAAATTTGAACATATTTGGCCGTTGGAAATAAAAGCTTGACGCGTATTGCTTACGTAAATCATTATACAATGAACAACATAAAACAAATTGGTACTCGTCTTCGAGTATGTTACAATGTCTACATCGTCTCTCATCTATATGAACTCTATTTCTGGACCATCTGCCCATTTCCACTTCTAATTTATGCGACGATACACGAAGTTTCGAAATGGATTGACGTGTGCGTGCATTTACTCTTAACAATTTTAAGTAAGGTTGTAAATTTAAAATAGTTCGGTAAAACAACGCTCTGGATGAATCAATTAATCTTGTATCCCATTCTTGTATAAAAACATCTTTCAAACGTTGTTCAAAAATTGTTAAGAATGCATTGACGTTACCCACGCTTTGATGAAATCAAACATGGTAGAATCTATAATTACTTAAAAGATCTCTGACTGCTGGCCCAGTTTTATGTGCCTTCATTTAGACCAATATCACTTAACATATCTTCATACATTAATCGTATATATTTCACATCCTCTGATTGTAAATTTTAAATCAACATTTAATAATTGAGAACAAACGTCTACTTTTTAATGTACTTCTACCTAGCTCACCATAAATAAAATCGTTGTGTGTCGATTTCTTAACACCCATCAACTGTTTACAAAACTGTGTGTGAACACGTTCAATTCTGTTGGCTTGGACAAATCCCCATACTTCACAGCCATATGACAGAATAGGATACATACGTTTATCGAATAGGTCTTATTCATGTTTTGGCGATATGGCGGCAAGGCGAAAAGGAAAACGTTCGCAAGAATGTATTTGTTTAATTATTCATACAATATTGATATTAATATCATTACTTGGTTATTAATCATGTATGCGCTAAATCTGACAAATACCTTATAGATGGAAAAGGCAGTTGGATGTTAAGTGGTTGTTAAAAGTTACTAAATACTGAAAAGAGGATCCCTTGGAAGCAACATCACAAACAAGAGTAACAAGCAGCAGACTCCGTTTTATTGAGTCTGTTCATGTGAGGTAATGTAAAGTACAACCCCTCTTACGCCTCCTAGCACCGGCTTAAGCGATATTCTACCTTAAAGTGCAACCCCTCTCACGCCTCCTAGCCCCGGTTTAAGCGATATTCTACCTTAAAGTGCAACCCCTCTCACGCCTCCTAGCACCGGCTTAAGCGATATTCTACCTTTAAGTGCAACCCCTCTCTCGCCTCCTAGCACCGGCTTAAGCGATATTCTACCTTAAAGTGCAACCCCTCTCACGCCTCCTAGCCCCGGCTTAAGCGATACTCTACCTTAAAGCCAAAATGATTGGGTTTGATGATCCAAAGGAGAAGTAAGTAATAAACCCTGTTTCGACACTCGCCGCCATTTTGCACCTATCTTCGGAACGGAAAATAAACCTCGGTTATGTTACTGACACGAGTCTTTCGGATTGATAACTATCTACAACCACCCAAACGGACACAGAACATCGCAGACGTAAGATACCAAATCTATTAGATATTAATTATATGTGCTTCTTTTGTTAAAATACACATTAACAAGAGAATCCCTTGAAAACATCGAACACAAACACGTGAGGAAATATCAGAGTCGGTTTTATTGCGTCTGTTCACGAGAGACAATGTTAGGTGCAACACCTCATGATTCTTAGGCGTTTAGGCTGTATTCTGCTAAAAAGCCACAATGGTTGGACTCGACGACCCCAAAGGACCAGTAAATTATAACACGACTGATTCGTAGTCGGGGCGACATTTTACAGCCGCCACACAGCACTAATGGAACGCTAGTGTGAATGCCAATAATTACTGAAACAGGACCTCTTGCAAGCAAGTAACGAACTCAAACAAGAGATAAAAGTATTAGACTCGTTTTTTTTTGGAACATGCGAAAATGTTCCTACAGCAACCACAACACCCAAACACAATGACGCCGTAGTGCTGCACTGTACCACAGACAGAATCAAATGAGCAAATTAAGTACTCAATGAAGAGGACAATACACAATACAAAGAGTGGTGAAGACAGAGTAAAACAGGAAATTACACAACACAAAGAGCGGTGAAGACATGGTAAAACAGGAAATTACACAACACAAAGAGTGGTGAAGACATGGAAAAACAGGAAAATACACAACACAAATAGTGGTGAAGACATGGTAAAACAGGACAATACACAACACAAAGAGTGGTGAAGACATGGTAAAACAGGACAATACACAACACAAATAGTGGTGAAGACATGGTAAAACAGGACAATACACAACACAAAGAGTGGTGAAGACATGGTAAAACAGGACAATACACAAAACAAAGAGTGGTGAAGACATGGTAAAACAGGACAATACACAACACAAAGAGTGGTGAAGACATGGTAAAACAGAACAATACACAAAACAAAGAGTGGTGAAGACATGGTAAAACAGGACAATACACAACACAAAGAGTGGTGAAGACATGGTAAAACAGGACAATACACAACACAAAAAGTGGTGAAGACATGGTAAAACAAGACAATACACAACACAAAGAGTGGTGAAGACATGGTAAAACAAGACAATACACAACACAAAGAGTGGTGAAGACATGGTAAAACAAGACAATACACAACACAAAGAGTGGTGAAGACATGGTAAAACAAGACAATACACAACACAAATAGTGGTGAAGACATGGTAAAACAAGACAATACACAATACAAAGTGTGGTGAAGACATGGTAAAACAGGACAATACACAATACAAAGAGTGGTGAAGACAGGGTAAAACAGGACAATATACAACACAAAGAGTGGTGAAGACAGGGTAAAACAGGACAATACACAACACAAAGAGTGGTGAAGAATGGGTAAAACAGGACAATACACAAAACAAAGAGTGGTGAAGACAGGGTAAAACAGGACAATACACAAAACAAACAGTGATGAAGACATGGTAAAACAGGACAATACACAAAACAAAGAGTGGTGAAGACAGGGTAAAACAGGACAATACACAATACAAAGAGTGGTGAAGACAGGGTAAAACAGGACAATACACAACACAAAGAGTGGTGAAGAATGGGTAAAACAGGACAATACACAGAACAAAGAGTGGTGAAGACAGGGTAAAACAGGACAATACATAAAACAAATAGTGATGAAGACATGGTAAAACAGGACAATACACAAAACAAAGAGTGGTGAAGACAGGGTAAAACAGGACAATACACAAAACAAAGAGTGGTAAAGACATGGTAAAACAAGACAATACACAACACAAAGAGTGGTGAAGACATGGTAAAACAGGACAATACACAATACAAAGAGTGATGAAGACATGGTAAAACAAGACAATACACAACACAAAGAGTGGTGAAGACATGGTAAAACAAGACAATACACAACACAAAGAGTGGTGAAGACATGGTAAAACAGGACAATACACAATACAAAGAGTGGCGAAGACAGAGTAAAACAGGACAATACACAACACAAAGAGTGGTGAAGAATGGGTAAAACAGGACAATACACAAAACAAAGAGTGGTGAAGACAGGGTAAAACAGGACAATACACAAAACAAAGAGTGGTGAAGACATGGTAAAACAAGACAATACACAACACAAAGAGTGGTGAAGACTGGGTAAAACAGGACAATACACAATACAAAGAGTGGTGAAGACAGGGTAAAACAGGACAATACACAACACAAAGAGTGGTGAATAATGGGTAAAACAGGACAATACACAAAACAAAGAGTGGTGAAGACAGGGTAAAACAGGACAATACACGAAACAAATAGTGATGAAGACATGGTAAAACAGGACAATACACAAAACAAAGAGTGGTGAAGACATGGTAAAACAGGACAATATACAACACAAAAAGTGATGAAGACATGGTAAAACAGGACAATACACAACACAAAGAGTGGTGAAGACAGGGTAAAACAGGACAATACACAAAACAAAGAGTGGTGAAGACATGGTAAAACAAGAAAATACACAACACAAAGAGTGGTGAAGACATGGTAAAACAGAACAATACACAATACAAAGAATGGTGAAGACAGGGTAAAAACAGGACAATACACAACACAAAGAGTGGTGAAGACATGGTAAAACAGAACAATATACAATACAAAGAGTGGTGAAGACAGGGTAAAACAGAACAATACACAATACAAAGAGTGGTGAAGACATGGTAAAACAGAACAATATACAATACAAAGAGTGGTGAAGACATGGTAAAACAGAACAATATACAATACAAAGAGTGGTGAAGAAAGGGTAAAACAGAAAAATACACAATACAAAGAGTGGTGAAGACATGGTAAAACAGGACAATACACAATACAAAGAGTGATGAAGACATGGTAAAACAGGACAATACACAATACAAAGAGTGGTGAAGACTGGGTAAAACAGGACAATATACAATACAAAGAGTGGTGAAGACAGGGTAAAACAGAACAATACACAAAACAAAGAGTGGTGAAGACATGGTAAAACAGAACTATATACAATACAAAGAGTGGTGAAGACATGGTAAAACAGGACAATACACAATACAAAGAGTGGTGAAGACATGGTAAAACAGGACAATACACAACACAAAGAGTGGTGAAGATATGGTAAAACAGAACAATACACAATACAAAGAGTGGTAAAGACAGGGTAAAACAGGACAATACACAAAACAAAGAGTGGTGAAGACAGGGTAAAACAGGACAATACACAACACAAAGAGTGGTGAAGACATGGTAAAACAGAACAATACACAATACAAAGAGTGGTGAATACATGGTAAAACAGAACAATATACAACACAAAGAGTGGTGAAGACATGGTAAAACAGAACAATATACAATACAAAGAGTGGTGAAGAATGGGTAAAACAGAACAATACACAATACAAAGAGTGGTGAAGACATGGTAAAACAGGACAATACACAATACAAAGAGTGGTGAAGACATGGTAAAACAGGACAATACACAATACAAAGAGTGGTGAAGACTGGGTAAAACAGGACAATATACAATACAAAGAGTGGTGAAGACATGGTAAAACAGGACAATACACAATACAAAGAGTGGTGAAGACTGGGTAAAACAGTACAATACACAATACAAAGAGTGGTGAAGACATGGTAAAACAGGACAATACACAATACAAAGAGTGGTGAAGACTGGGTAAAACAGGACAATATACAATACAAAGAGTGGTGAAGACATGGTAAAACAGGACAATACACAATACAAAGAGTGGTGAAGACTGGGTAAAACAGGACAATATACAATACAAAGACTGGTGAAGACATGGTAAAACAGGACAATACACAATACAAAGAGTGGTGAAGACTGGGTAAAACAGGACAATACACAATACAAAGAGTGGTGAAGACATGGTAAAACAGGACAATACACAATACAAAGAGTGGTGAAGACTGGGTAAAACAGGACAATACACAATACAAAGAGTGGTGAAGACATGGTAAAACAGGACAATACACAATACAAAGAGTGGTGAAGACATGGTAAAACAGGACAATACACAAAACAAAGAGTGGTGAAGACAGGGTAAAACAGGACAATATACAATACAAAGAGTGGTGAAGACATGGTAAAACAGAACAATATACAACACAAAGAGTGGTGAAGACATGGTAAAACAGAACAATATACAATACAAAGAGTGGTGAAGACATGGTAAAACAAGAAAATACACAACACAAAGAGTGGTGAAGACATGGTAAAACAGAACAATATACAATACAAAGTGTGGTGAAGACATGGTAAAACAGGACAATATACAACACAAAGAGTGGTGAAGACATGGTAAAACAAGAAAATACACAACACAAAGAGTGGTGAAGACATGGTAAAACAGAACAATACACAATACAAAGAGTGGTGAAGACATGGTAAAACAGGACAATACACAAAACAAAGAGTGGTGAAGACAGGGTAAAACAGGACAATATACAACAAAAAGGGTGATGAAGATATGGTAAAACAGGACAATACACAACACAAAGAGTGGTGATGAATGGGTCAAACAGGACAATACACAACACAAATAGTGGTGAAGACAGGGTAAAAACAGGACAATACACAACACAAAGAGTGGTGAAGACAGGGTAAAACAGGACAATACACAACATAAAGAGTGATGAAGACATAGTAAAACAGGACAATACACAATACAAATAGCGGTGAAGACAGGGTAAAACAGGACAATACACAAAACAAATAGCGGTGAAGAAAGGGGAAAAACAGGACAATATTCAACACAAATAGCGGTGAAGACAGGGGAAAACAGGACAATATACAACAAAAAGGGTGATGAAGACATGGTAAAACAGTACAATATACACAACACAAAGAGTGGTGAAGAATGTGTCAAACAGGACAATACACAACACAAATAGTGGTGAAGACAGGGTAAAAACAGGACAATACACAACACAAAGAGTGGTGAAGACATAGTAAAACAGGACAATACACAACACAAAGAGTGTGAAGACTGGGTAAAACAGGACAATACACAACACAAAGAGTGATGAAGACATGGTAAAACAGGACAATACACAACACAAATAGTGGTGAAGACCTGGGTAAAACAGGACAATACACAATAAAAAGTGTGATGAAGAAGAGGTAAAACAGGACAATACACAACACAAAGAGTGGTGAAGACTGGATAAAACAGGACAATACATAATGAAAAGAGTGGTGAAGGACAGGGTAAAACAGGACAATACTACAATACAAAGTGTGGTAAAGACAGGGTAAAACAGGACATATACCAACAAAAAGGTGTATGAAGACATGGTAAAACAGGACAATACACGAAACAAAGAGTGGTGAAGACAGGGTAAGAAACAGGACAATACACAACACAAATAGTGGTAAAGACATGGGAAAACAGGACAAATACACAACACAAAGAGTGGTGCAGACAGGTGTAAAAACAAGGACAATACACAGCACAAAGAAGTGATGAAGGACATGGTAAAACAGGACAATACACAATACAAATAGCGGTGAAGACAGGGTAAACAGGACAATACACAAAAACAAATAGCGGTGAAAACAGGGGAAACAGGACAATATACAACACAAAATAGCGGTGAAGACAAGGGAAAACAGGACAATACACAACACAAAGTGTGGTGAAGACTGGGTAAACAGAAAAATACACAACACAAAGAGTGAGGAAGACATGGTTAAACAGGACAATACACAACACAAATAGTGGTGAATGCTGGGTAAAACAGGACAATACACAATAAAAAGAGCGATGAAGACGAGGTAAAACAGGACAATACACAACACAAAGAGTGGTGAAGACTGGATAAAACAGGACAATACATAATGAAAAGAGTGGTGAAGACAGGTAAAACAGGAAAATACACAATACAAAGAGTGGTGAAGACATGGTAAAACAGGACAATACACAATACAAAGTATGGTGAAGACAGGGTAAAACAGGACAATACACAACACAAATAGTGGTGAAGACAGGGTAAAACAGGACAATACACAATACATAGTATGGTGAAGAATGGGTGAAACAGGACAATACACAATACAAAGAGTGGTGAAGACTGGGTAAAACAGGACAATACACAACACAAATAGTGGTGAAGACAGGGTAAAACAGGAAAATACACAACACAAAGAGTAGTGAAGACTGGTTAAAACAGGACAATACACAGTACAAAAGGTTGTGAAGACATGGTAAAACAGGACAATACACAATAAAAAGAGTGATGAAGACGATGTAAAACAGACAATACACAACACAAAGAGTGGTGAAGACTGGATAAAACAGGACAATACATAATGAAAAAGAGTGGGTGAAGACAGGGTAAAACAGGACAATACACAACACAAAGAGTGGTGAAGACAGGGTAAAAACATGGCAATAGACAATACAAAGAGTGATGAAGGACAGGGTAAAACAGGACAATACACAACACAAAACAGTGGTGAAGAATGGGTAAAACAGGACAATACACAAAACAAAGAGTGGTGAAGACAACAGGGTAAAAACATGACAATACACATAACAAAGAGTTGGTGAAGACATGTGTAAAACAGGACAATACACAATACAAAAGTGTGTGAAGACTGGGTAAAACAGGACAATATACAGTACAAATAGTGGTGAAGACAGGGTAAAACAGTACAATACATAAAACCATGGAATGGTGAAGACAACGTAAAACAGGACAATACACAATACAAAGAGTGGTGAGACATGGTAAAAACAGGACAATACACAATACAAAGAATGGTGAATGGACTGGGGTAAAACAGGACAATACACAACACAAAGAGTGGTGAAGAATGGGTAACATACTTGGGACGGTCAGCACACAATACGGCCTACCGGTTATACAGGACAATACACAACACATAGAGTGGTGCCGACTTGTTAACAGACTTGGACGATTAGTATGCAATACGGCCTATTGGTTATATAGGACAATACACAACACAATTGGTGGTGAAGACTGGGAAACATACTTGGAACAGTCAGTACGCAATACGGCCTACTGGTTACAGGACAATACACAACACAAAGGGTGGTGAATACTCGGTAACATAGTTGGAACGGTCAGTATGCCAATACGGCATACTGGTTATACAGGACAATACCACAACACATAGGGTGGTGAAGGACTGGCTGACATACGTTGGAACGGTCAGTACGCAATACGGCCTACTGGTTATACAGGACAATACACAACACAAAGGGTGGTGAAGATTGGGTAACATAATTGGAACGGTCAGTATTGCAATACGGTTCTAATGGTTATACAAGGACAATACACAGCACATAGAGTGGTAAAGGACTGGGTAACATACTTGGAACGGTCAGTACGCAATACGGCCTACCGGTTATTCAGGACAATACACAACACATATAGTGGTGGAGGCTGGGTAACATACTAGAAACGGTCAGTAGGCAATACGGCCTACTTGTTATACAGGAACAATACACAAACACAACGAGGGGTAAAAGACTTGGGACGGTCAGTACGCAATATGGCCTACTGGTTATATACAGGATAATACACAACACAACGAGTGGTAAAGACTGGATAATATACTTGGAACGGTCAGTACGCAATACGGCCCTACTGGTTATACAGGACAATACACAACACAAAGGGTGGTGAAGACTGGGTAACATACTTTGAACGGTCAGTATGCAATTCGGTCTACTTGTTATTACAGGAAAATACACAAGCACATAGAGGTAAAGACTGGGTAACATACTTGGAACGGTCAGTAGGCAATACGGCCTACTGGTTATACAGGACAATACACAACACAACGAGTGGTAAAGTCTGGGTAACAGACTTGGAAGATCAGTACGCAATACGGCCTACTCGTTATACAGGACAATACACAACACATAGAGTGGTGACGACTTCGTAACAGACATGGAACCTTCAGTATGCAAATACGGTCTACTGATTATACAGGACAATACACAGCACATAGAGTGGTAAAGACTGGGTATCATACTTTGAACGGTCAGTAGGCAATACGGTCTACTTGTTATACAGGAAAATACACAGCACATAGAGTGGTAAAGACTGGGTAA
>JAWPHD010014684.1:0-59709 GCA_037043455.1 Cyrtodaria siliqua | reverse complement strand
ATATGTTATAATAGTTATTTAATGAATGTACATGATGTTATAATAGTTATTTAATGAATGTATATGATGTTATAATAGTTATTTAATGAATGATGTACATGATGTTATAATAGTTAGTTAATGAATGTACATGATGTCATGTAATAATAGTTAGTTAATGAATGTACATGATGTTATAATAGTCATTTAATGAATGTACATGATGTTATGTTATAATAGTTATTTAATGAATGTACATGATGTTATAATAGTTATTTAATGAATGTACATGATGTTATAATAGTTATTTAATGAATGTACATGATGTTATGTTATAATAGTTATTTAATGAATGGACATGATGTTATAATAGTTATTTAATGTATGTACATGATGTTAATAATAGTTATTTAATTAATATACATGATGTTATGTTGTAATAGTTATTTAATGAATGTACATGATGTTATTATAGTTATTTAAAGAATGTACATGATGATATGTTATAATAGTTATTTAATGAATGTACATGATGTTATAATAGTTATTTAATGAATGTACATGATGTTATAATAGTTATTTAATGAATGTACATGATGTTATGTTATAATAGTTATTTAATGAATGGACATGATGTTATAATAGTTATTTAATGTATGTACATGATGTTAATAATAGTTATTTAATTAATATACATGATGTTATGTTGTAATAGTTATTTAATGAATGTACATGATGTTATAATAGTCATTTAATGAATGTACATGATGTTATGTTATAATAGTTATTTAATAAATGTACACGATGTTATAATAGTTATTTAATGAATGTACATGATGTTATGTTAAAATAGTTATGTAATGAATGTACATG
Organism: Cyrtodaria siliqua; assembly: GCA_037043455.1. Classification (NCBI taxonomy): domain Eukaryota; kingdom Metazoa; phylum Mollusca; class Bivalvia; order Adapedonta; family Hiatellidae; genus Cyrtodaria; species Cyrtodaria siliqua. Next base: position 58,857 of record JAWPHD010014684.1, on the reverse strand, counting down.
ATGTTATGTTATAATAGTTATTTAATGAATGTATATGATGTTATAATAGTTATTTAATGAATGTACATGATGTTATGTTATAATAGTTATTTAATGAATGTACATGATGTTATAATAGTTATTTAATGAATGAACATGACGTTATAATAATTATTTAATGCATGTACATTCTGTTATGTTATAATATTTATTTAATGAATGTACATGATGTTATAATAGTTATTTAATGCATGTACATGCTGTTATGTTATAATATTTATTTAATGAATGCACATGATAGTATGATAGTTAATTAATGAATGATGTACATGATGTTATAATAGTTATTTAATGAATGTACATGACGTTATGTTATTATAGTTATTTAATGAATGTACATGATGTTATAATAGTTATTTAATGAATAATGTACATGATGTTTTAATGGTTATTTAATGATTGTACATGGTGTTATAATGGTTATTTAATTAATGTACCTGATGTTTTAATAGTTGTTTAATGAATGTACATGATGTTATAATAGTTATTTAATGAATGTACATGATGTTATGTTATAATATTTATTTAATGAATGTACATGATGTTATAATAGTTATTTAATGAATGATGTACATGATGTTATAATAGTTATTTAATGAAAGTACATGATGTCATGTAATAATAGTTATTGAATGAATGTACATGATGTTATAATAGTTATTTAATGAATGATGTACATGATGTTATAATAGTTATTTAATGAATGTACATGATGTTATGTTATTATAGTTATTTAATGAATGTATATAATGTTATAATAGTTATTTAATGAATGTACATGATGTTTTATTAGTTGTTTAATGAATGTACATGATGTTAAAATAGTTATTTAATGAATGTACATGATGTTATAATAATTATTTAATGAATGATGTACATGATGTTATAATAGTAAGTTAATGAATGTACATGATGTTATGTTATAATAGTTATTTAATGAATGTACATGATGGTTTATTAGTTGTTTAATGAATGTACATGATGTTATAATAGTAAGTTAATGAATGTACATGATGTTATGTTATTATAGTTATTTAATGAATGTACATGATGTTATGTTATAATAGTTATTTAATGAATGTACATGATGTTTTATTAGTTGTTTAATGAATGTACATGATGTTATAATAGTAAGTTAATGAATGTACATGATGTTATGTTATTATAGTTATTTAATGAATGTACATGATGTTATAATAGTTATTTAATGAATGTACATAATGTTATAATAGTTATTTAATGAATGTACATGATGTTTTATTAGTTGTTTAATGAATGTACATGATGTTATAATAGTAAGTTAATGAATGTACATGATGTTATGTTATTATAGTTATTTAATGAATGTACATGATGTTATGTTATAATAGTTATTTAATGAATGTACATGATGTTTTATTAGTTGTTTAATGAATGTACATGATGTTATTATAGTAAGTTAATGAATTTACATGATGTTATGTTATTATAGTTATTTAATGAATGTACATGATGTTATAATAGTTATTTAATGAATGTACATAATGTTATAATAGTTATTTAATGAATGTACATGATGTTTTATTAGTTGTTTAATGAATGTACATGATGTTATAATAGTAAGTTAATGAATGTACATGATGTTATGTTATTATAGTTATTTAATGAATGTACATGATGTTATAATAGTTATTTAATGAATGTACATAATGTTATAATAGTTATTTAATGAATGTACATGATGTTATAATAGTAAGTTAATGAATGTACATGATGTTATGTTATTATAGTTATTTAATGAATGTACATGATGTTATAATAGTTATTTAATGAATAATGTACATGATGTTAAAATAGTTATTTAATGAATGTACATGATGTTATAATAGTTATTTAATGAATGTACATGATGTTATGTTATAATAGTTATTTAATGAATGTATATGATGTTATAATATTTATTTAATGACTAATGTACATGATGTTATAATAGTTATTTAATGAATTTACATGAAGTTATAATAGTTATTTAATGAATAATGTACATGATGCTATAATAGTTATTTAATGAATGTACCTGATGTTTTAATAGTTGTTTAATGAATGTACATGATGTTAAAATAGTTATTTAATGAATGTACATGATGTTATTATAGTTACTTAATGAATGATGTACATGATGTTATAATAGTTAGTTAATGAATGTACATGATGTTATGTTATAATAGTTATTTAATGAATGTACATGATGTTATAATAGTTATTTAATGAATAATGTACATGATGTTAAAATAGTTATTTAATGTATGTACATGATGTTATAATAGTTATTTAATGAATGTACATGATGTTATGTTATAATAGTTATTTAATGAATGTACATGATGTTATAATAGTTATTTAATGAATGATGTACATGATGTTATAATAGTTATTTAATGAATGTACATGTTGTTATAATAGTTATTTAATGAATGAAGTACATGATGTTATAATAGTTATTTAATGAATGTACATGTTGTTATAATAGTTATGTAATAAATGTACATGATGTTATGTTATAATAGTTATTTAATGAATGTACATGATGTTATAATAGTTATTTAATGAATAATGCACATGATGTTATAATAATTTTTTAATGAATGTACATGATGTTATAATAGTTATTTAATGAATGTACATGATGTTATACTAGTTATTTAATGAATTTACATGATGTTTTAATAGTTGTTTAATGAATGTACATGATTCGTGTTGTGTATTAAATCGACTATACTTTAAAAAACTTCTTTTTGTATTAGTCCGATGTAATAATACGCATGTAAGTTCTCACGTGTGTGTCCACATGCGTATTCATTTGGGACTTAATGTTTTATTCTGTTCTCATTTGCATATGAAATACTCTAGTGTATTACAATAAATAAGTCATGACTTTAATGCACTCCCTGAAACCATGTTAGGTGATAAACTGAATTAACATTACGTGGTCCGAGTATTAACATTCACACCCCATCAACCCCTTCTCCAATAAGCGAAAACGGGGTTGGCTGGGGTGAAATAAAAACCTAATTTCGGCTTAAAAGGTTTGCATATTGTAAAATTAAAACCTTTAATAGGTAATTTTGAACAGGTTATCGCATTTTTTTCAGTAAAAAAGGTTTTTAAACTTGTTTACTTGCTTGGCTTATGTACTCGGGGTGGTCACTTCTGTGGGGCCTGAGAAAACAATCAATTCAGAATGTAGAGCAATTTCTTTTAATGTATCACGATGAGGTATAAGGGAACAAATCCTTATTGTTACAATACAATAAGGGTTAACATGTATACCCCCTGGTAGCCTTTAATGAATGTACATGATGTTATGTTATAATTGTTATTTAATGAATGTACATGATGTTATAATATTTATTTAATGACTAATGTACATGATGTTATAATAGTTATTTAATGAATTTACATGAAGTTATAATAGTTATTTAATGAATAATGTACATGATGTTATAATAGTTATTTAATGAATGTACATGATGTTATAATAGTTATTTAATGAATGTACATGGTGTTATCTTATTATAGTTATTTAATGAATGTACATGATGTTATAATAGTTATTTAATGAATGATATACATGATGTTATAATAGTTATTTAATGAATGTACATGTTCTTATAATAGTTATGTAATGAATGTACATGATGTTATGTTATAATAGTTATTTAATGAATGTACATGATGTTATAATAGTTATTTAATGAATAATGCACATGATGTTATAATAGTTTTTAATGAATGTGCATGATGTTATAATAGTTATTTATGAATGTACATGATGTTTTAATAGTTGTTTAATGAATGTACATGATGTTATAATAATTATTTAATGAATGTACATGATTCGTGTTGTGTATTAAATCGACTATACTTTAAAAAACTTCTTTTTGTATTATTCCGATGTAATAATACGCATGTAAGTTCTCACGTGTATGTCCACATGCATATTCATTTGGGACTTAATGTTTTATTCTGTTCTCATTTGCATATGAAATACTCTAGTGTATTACAATAAATAAGTCATGACTTTAATGCTCTCCCTGAAACCATGTTAGGTGATAAACTGAATTAACATTACGTGGTCCGAGTATTAACATTCATACCCCATCAACCCCTTCTCCAAGAAGCGAAAACGGGGTTGGCTGGGGTGAAATAAAAACCTAATTTTGGCTTAAAAGGTTTGCATATTGTAAAATTAAAACTTTTAATAGGTAATTTTGAACAGGTTATCGCATTTTCTTCAGTAAAAAATGTTTTTAAACTTGTTTACTCGCTTGGCTTAGGTACTCGGGGTGGTCACTTCTGTGGGGCCTGAGAAAACAATCAATTCAGAATGTAGAGCAATTTCTTTTAATGTATCACGATGAGGTATAAAGGAACAAGTCCTTATTGTTACAATACAATAAGTGTTAACATGTATACTCCCTGGTAGCAGGGGGTTCAGCAGCTTCCTGTATTCTGACAGGGAATGGTCAATTGATTAATGTGTGGTTACCTTCATGTTCTTAAAGTATACATATTTTTCTATTACTATCACTTTTTGGCTGACCACTTGATATATGAGCCTGGTGAGAAACTCAGAGAATGGCCGTTCAGAGTTAAACTATTCGTAAGGAGCACTGAGTCTTAATATTAATTACCGCTGAATATTTGCAAATAAAATCTTAAACATAGATAACTGCAAACTACAATTAACACAAATCAAATTCTAATATATATATGTAGATCTAAATGAAAATGCAATAGTAAAGAATTAAAACAGGAAAAGAACATGCACACAATACACTATTAATGGAGGAGTGCGATAGAGAGCAACTACTGCTGTTTGATACGTGATTTTGGCTGCGTAACACTTTCCCATCGCTTAATGGAATTAAGTTGGATAATTCCATTAATGAACTACGTAATGAATGGACACATGGCGATTTTGAATAGTTCAAGGTAAGCGAACATATTTGCATAATATTAACTGTTTATTTTATGTGTGTCCCTTTAAACCCGCGTTAGATATAAGTTTTTCAGTTGTAATTCAAGATATTGGATTAGGTAATAGTAACTTACCCTGTCTGAAAATTACATGTATTTACCCGAACAAGAAAGAGACCCCAATTCAGAATTATGTATTGAATAAACCAAATCCTTACCTTTACACAAATCAAACACAAGCTTACGAGAATGTTGACATTCATGGTGTATATATATACTCTCCAGCTCACTGTAATATATATATGTACTCTCCAGCTCACTGTAATATATATATGTTATATATATGTACTCTCCAGCTCACTGTAATATATATATGTACTCTCCAGCTCACTGTAATATATATATATACTCTCCAGCTCACTGTAAATGTGGATTTGTACTTTTTGCTTCTTTTACATAAATAACAGATTATAGCATGCTTTATCCTAAGTATACATATCAGCCTTCCCTCGAGTACACTAGTGTGAACTTATTATAAACTTTAGTAGAGTACACATACATTAGGATGTAAGGATAGTTATGTACATATCAATTTGTGATAAAACTGATAAACGTATGTCCTAATCTGTCAGTTATACTAAATGTACTCTGTAACTGGTTGAAAAACACGGAAGTACGTACGTTTGTATTTGTAATGTTAGATCAACGCTATAAACATGACAGTCTTTTTTATTGTATTAAATATACGATTTGGCCGAGATTATCGTTTCAAGCAAACGTAAATACAATGCAGGTTATCAAAAAAAAAAAAATTGTTCCAACACTTTCGTCAGTCGTGTCATAGTTTCAGTAACGTTACTGTTCAACTGGTTGAATATTTAATTTATGATAATGATGCAACTAAAAACTCAGCACCAAATCCTTTTCGCCTATTTTTAACCCATATGAAGGATATTTATCGTTTATTTTATATGGTTTAAAGCTGTACAGTCCCTATTTTAACTGGTAATAACTCATGAATATGAATGAGTCACGTGTGAAGTAGTTTCAAATCGACGACTACCCCAAAAGTCGGTATATAAGGAGAAACGATACGTCAAATTTCACATTTTTATTTAGCCTCCGTACAGGTAACATCGATAAATATACGGCTCCAGAATATATGTGATAAAAAATAGTTGCCCGGAACGGGATTTGAACCACAGTCTTGCACTTGTAAGATTTGAAAGATGTACGCTGAACCTCTAAACCACTGCTATTCATTGGTATTTTTAACACTAAATATGCATTACGTAATAACAAGAGCGCGCATAAAACTCATCAAGCGCTAATAACAAGTCGATATATGGTTGATTTGAGACGAAGTATTAGTTTCATATTGATAATATATTATTAATATTAATTTTAATATTAATGTTAATTTACACGTGCGACAATATGGACTGCATATTTATTAAACCATCTTTAGTTGCGTTCAAATGTTAAGTTATTTTGTCTCCTAATATATGGTAGTTAGTATACTATTTTCTCAAGTAGCGTTGTAGTTCAGTGGATAGAGCACAGGACTTGAAATCAGAAGGTGGTGTGTTCGAGCCCCGAAAGAAGCTAAATTGTTCGGTAAAATTATTGTTACATCGACCAGTGTACGATGTGCACTGGTCGATGTATATACAGTTAATGATTTTATGCGCTATATTTGCTCGCTTAAATACCCGATTTCGACATGAGCTGGTGAATTGAATTGAATGTTTTATAACGGCTCATCAACACAGTATAGGTTATTTAGAGCCGCCCCAGAGAGAGGGGAAGGATACATAGGAATCCGGGAACCTGCCCTACTCTTATTATCAAATAGATTTCTATGGTTCTTTAACGTGCTCGGAGAATAGACCGATACACGGTTTACGTCCCCATCCGACGGAAGAAGAACGCAGTGGCACCACGGAGGATTGAACCCAGGGCCTCCGGTTACAAATCCGCCGCGCTACAGACTGCGCCACGCCTGCCCTCTATGAGCTGGTGAACATGAAGTTACAAATAAAGACACGCCTACAAAGAAGAAATCGATTGATATAGGGCGTCTGTAGCTTAAAGTATAGAATGATAAAATGCAACCAACCGTCACGGTATTGTTAGCTTTGTACGACGCATAGTTTTGACACGACCCTCAATTGTCACGAAATTTCGGTGTATCATACATGACATCTTTATCTCATTCAAATTTGATTTTGACATCTAGGTAGAATTGTGGAGAGCGGATGGAATGGTTGATGTGCACCATACCATCACTTCTAGGACTTAGGTACGGTACCAGGAGTATGGTACACTTATAAGACTCATGGAGAATTGCGACAGAGAGCAATGCTGCTGTTGAATATAGAAATTTGGTCATTCAAGCACATCGACAATGTTTTGCCACTGCCACCATTATTAGTTATTGGGTTTGTTACTGACCCCCTACAGAAATATGTGGGGTCAGTAAGATTTATAGGGGGCGAGGCAATAGCCGAGTTCCCCTATATATCTGACTTACCCCACATATTTCTGTAGGGGTCAGTAACAAACCCAATAACTGATTTATTGCATCGAGCACCTTTTTTAAGGCAAACACCGATATTTAACCCATTTTAATGGAAAGTTGACGTCACGACCGGTAGGCCTACAGTTTAAAAACATTATTAATTTACTTATTATGTTTGTTACTAACGCCTTAAAGAACTGTTTTCAAATGATTTAAACTTTGAATCGAAATTGTAGTCCATATTGTTTTAGTGACCCTCTATGAATTCTACTGACCCACTATAGAATAATAGAGGGTCACCATGTGACCCCTCTAATCCAATGAAATTCCTAGGATTATGTCCTAGGATTATGTTCTGACATGCGTAATGCATCAGGAGTTCGTGTTTCAATGCAGACCATTAGAACAAGGCTGCACGAACATGGTCTGCGATCAAAGAAAGCATGTATACGCACCTCTCTTACTCCGCGGCGTCTGAACGTGTGCCTTGAATGGGCAGTTTATTTATTGACAGATGAGTCCAAACTGTGTTTGGACGGCCGGGAAAAGATTCCATGCAGCAAAAATTGCAGAGCACGATATAATTTGGGATGGGTCGGACCATTATGGTCTGTGGCGGGATCTGTTCGGACGGCAAAATAGAACTGTACGTACTACGTTACGGCTCCATGACTGGTCAGTATTCGTATTCAGGGACGAAATAGTCTCTGTTCATATAAGCTCCGGGACAATCGGGGATGAATTCATTCTGATGGATGAAAACGCTCGTCTTTACCGAGCACGCATCCTACGTCAGTAACTGGATGAAAAATGTATCGAACGTATGGAGTGGCCTGCATAATTCAAAGCTTTGTTTGTGATGTCACATGCCTTGCTTATTAACACTGTAATAATTGTTGTTTGTTTTAATACGTGATTTTGGTTGACTGTGTTCTGTGAAAGCTACATTAAACAACTTAACAGTCTAACTTTGCTAATCTATGACATCCCTTGTTTCTTTACATTATCTTTCAAACTAAGAAATACGTATGTTTTATATTTCAGATATACATTAAATGGGTACAACTATTACAACTGATCACACACCATCATATGTATCTAATGGGTCGATTTACTTCAATAATTATTTTGGATTCCGCTTATACTTCAGTCACACATTCCGGCGGCTCGACTTGAGGCCCGTGGCCTTTTTTTTAACAATGGTGGTCGCCCACAAGGTTACGTGAGTTTTCCCCGGAATCTCCGCTTTCCTTTCAAGACCTCACTAAAGCTGCCATCCGCGCCATCGTGAGTAATTAGCAGGCGCGTAGCTGGGTTTACGCACTTACGCACGTGCGTACACTTAATTCTCAATGTCCGAACAAATAAAAATCAAAAAAATGCGAAAAACGCAATAAAAAAAACTGAAGGGGAGTGGGTAGGAGGTGTGAATTGTATTAAAGTTCCGTATGCCGTACCTGATTTAATTTTGTCTTCTGATTTCAATGTATTAAAATAGCAGTCAAAATAAGCTTAAAAGTGCTATGAAATATACGCCAAAACTCACCTATGATCGTCTGGCAAAACAAATATCCGGGAAAGCATGCACCCGGACCACCCTAGCGAAGGTGCGGAACTCAAATTTGGACCCAGCTACGCGCCTGATTAGTAAATACACAGAATAAGTGCAACGACTTCGTCGTGGAATTACTACACGATAGCATATGCCAGTAAGTTGGATGTTGGGTTATTTTAATATGTAAATGGTATACTGTCAAAAGAATGAACATGTGTCAAATGTGACTAAAGGTGGCTGTGGAGGATACCGGAACAGCTCCCCAAACTGACCGTTGTTCAGCATGACATTGTTGATCCTGAAATAGATGTTAAGAACAATGGGTGAATAGTAGAAAAACGTTTGACTTCGAAATATGAAGTTTGAAAGGTTGCATTTTCATTAAAAAATATCATAAACAATAATATATATTTATATATAACTGCATGTCAGCACATTTCAATGTATTGCATTATTAACAATATCAAATTTGCACCTTTCATTTTCCCATTATATAAAGAAAGGCATGGCAGCACCGTTCATTTCACTTATATGGAAATAATTGAATTTCATTTAACTGTAATATTAATAATATCAAGTATACAAACTTCAAATTACAGATATATAAATAATGTCAAATCTTAACCTTTCCTTTTACTAATGTGTAAAGAATTGAATGTCAGCACTTATCAGTTCATTAATATGTAGCCTATATACCAGCATGCCAGCACCTTTCATCTCACTAATATATGTATACCAACATATCAGCAACTTTCATTTCACTGGTTATAAATAACTGCAGGTCAGCACATATCATTTCGCTGTAATATTAACAATATAAAGTCATTACATATCATTTCACTAATACGATGTGATGTACATTGAAGAATATTTGTGTTATGAAACTAATTGCAATTGTACATCAACATCTCATCTATAACCTTGCAGTTTTTAGTTTATTTGTGAATATATACATCTTTCTTGTGTACGTTGTCATAGTAACCCATTGACAGCAGTACGAAGCAGTCTAAAACTGACCTTGAATTTATAAATTTTGAATAATTTTATAAAGATTTGTTTAATGAAACAACATTTATAAAATTACGTGTACTTGTTTTCAAATGGCACACGTTTTAAGGAGGGTAGATAAACGCTAGAAGATGACTGAGGGCGTTGCAGAAAGATGTTGGTATATTTGACTCTGATTGAATCCGTGAAAGTGGTCGTCGATGCAGACAGGCGTCTTACTGTTCATGATATAACGGAAGCTGTCGGCTGTAGTTATGGGACAGTTCACACAATATTAACAGAATATCTTCATTACATTTCATTTCACTAATATGTAAAGAATCGTATGTCATTACATGTCATTTCACTAATAAATAAAAATGCGTATGTCATTACGTTTCAGTTTACGTCTGTGGGCAAAACATAGAAAACGAAGACCGCGTTAGTCTTTGTTTTCAGTTTCAATGTGTTTCATACCATTTATTTACAAAACATACCTTACGCGTAATATATTCGAACGCATAACAGCTATCCTCATGCAAATTCTTAGGTACATTGCCCTTGGTGAGCGTAGAAACCCGTTTGCTTTTGGGGTCATTATGTCAAAGCTCTAGATCTTCATGACAAAATATTCACTTAAGCATTCCGCGTGATAACTCAGAAAGATATAACTCCCACCCTTATACAACTCCGTTGGCGAGAGAAGGACACTTTAGGTCAGTAGGTTAAAGGTCAAGGTAACCTTGCTCTCATGTAGGCATGCGTATTCAACGGAATTACTTCAAAAGCATAACACTCATCTCATGAAACTTCATAGGTATTACGTTGCCTTTTATAACAGGAAAAGCTTGATTAATTTTGTGGTCAGTATGTAAACGTTGAAGGCCGTCATGTCACCATATGGACATAATCTGCCAGGTTGTCTCCCGGAGACTTATAAAACTCTGGACATATGAAACACAGTAATGCAACTGCCTAGGTACATTTTAATTGGTGAAGGAAAGGACCATAATAGCGCTTTTTGGGTCCGTATGCCAAATATGTATCCGCCATGACATCGTATCCACATGCGTATTCCTACTTATAACTCAGAACGTATAATACCCGCTCTCATGAAACGTCATACGTATATTACCCATGGTAACTGGGAGAACCTTATCGAGATTAGGGTCAGTAGGTCATACATCAAGGTCACATTGACCTGACACTGACCAAATCCTTCAAATACTGTTACTAAGTTACTAACCTTCTGATTTTACGTAAGAACTCGATTTTGATTGGCGTATTATGTACCGTTTGCGGTACTCTTACTTTAAATATCAGAAATATTTGATGGCAAAAGGAGACCTACAGTTCATGTTAATAAATTAGAACTGTATACTATATTTTCAATTATTGAAACTATTGTTTATGGTGGCTGATATGTGCCATCTCGTCTTTTCGTTATTTCGCCGCGAAATAACGCCGAGCGAAAAGACGCCGGGCGATAAGACGCCGGGCGAAATAACGAAAAGACGAAAAAACGCCGGGCGAAATAACGAAAAGACGAAAAAACGCCGAGCGAAAAGACGACAAATAGTCAAAACGCCGGGCGAAAAAACGAAAAGACGAGAAACCGGCACGCGAAAATACGACGTTTTATATATTTAAATTCTCGTTATTTTGTGTGAAGTTTTTTCGTTATTTCGTTATTTCGCCCAGCGTTTTTTCGTTTTTTCGTTATTTCGCCCGGCGTTTTTTCGCCAGGCGTCTTTTCGCTCGTCGTTTTTTCGTCTTTTCGCATGGCGTCTTTTCGCGTGGCGTTATTTCGCTCGGCGTTTTTTCGTCTTTTCGCATGGCGTCTTTTCGCCCGGCGTTATTTCGCGTGGCGTCTTTTCGCCCGGCGTTATTTCGCCCGGCGTTATTTCGCTCGGCGTTTTTTCGTCTTTTCGCATGGCGTCTTTTCGCCCGGCGTCTGTAACCTGTAACCACTTTTATTCCCAGAAACGAAAACATATGTAATGAGAGAAAATAAAAAAACTTTCCTCGTCTGCGTTCTTGGAAAGAAGAGATTCGTTTAAGTACATCAGATATTTCAACGGTTTCTGCTGAATGGTCAATACATAAAGTATTTTAATAAGTAGATTAACTAAGTGTGTTTTGTTGTACATTGTTATTAAATTAGTCCAATGTGACAGTCTTTTAATAATGAGTAGATAAAGCTAGAGTTGGAAATCTGATGAAAATTCATTACCCGTCATCAGAATGTTTAACCGACCGATGATCGATCATTAATCGATTGACATGGCTTCTATATTAGACACCAGTGTAAGCCTTTTTGCAGAGTATAGTGAAGAAAAGAAACACATTATAAGTATCTTCTAGTCATAATAAGTATGTTCTAGTCAGCCCATTTTCACGTTATTTTCTAAATTACTATCTTTCGTCGATTTCTGTGCAACATATAACCTATTTATCTGTCGAAATGCCATGAAACACCATTCGTTCGATCGTTCGTTCGAACGTTCATTCCATCCATCCATCCATCCATCCATCAGAATGGCAACCAGGGACGAGGCTCTGCCTGATCTCGAGGGTGAGATTTCCCTATCTCACGCGGATAACTCTATCGAATGAAATAAGATAATATGCACGTATATGAGGGTATGTGGACATTGGGACATATAATGTATGTAAAGATCCTATGAAAAGATATAAAAGGTACGGGGACATACAAATGATACGGGGGATATATTGTGTATTAAAAGATATATAGAGTGGGTAGATATACTATGTAAATATATAAAGGGTACGGTGACATACTATGAAGGATATAGAGAGTACGTAGGCATATTACGAAAGCATTTAGAGAGTACGGGGACATATTATGTAAGGATAAAAGGGGTATTCATGGGGTTATAATATATAAGTATATAGAGAGTACGGGGACTTATTATATAAGGATATAGAGGGTATGGGACATATTATGCAAGGACATATAGCGTATGGGGATATAGTTATTATGTAAGTTTAATATCCACATACCCTATATATCCCTATATAATATGTTCCCATACCCTCTATATTATATAGAGGGTATGGGGATATATTACATAAGGGTATATAAGGTATGGGGATATGATATGTAAGGATATATACGGTATTAAATGTCTGGTTACGAATTGAATAGTTTTACATTTTCAAAAGATAGTCGGTAAATACAGTGTAACGTTATAGACTACAAAGGGTATAGGACCATGTGTTAGTGTTTGTTCGTGATTGATAAGTTTTCTTTTCATTAGTGAATACAACTCCCAGTTCTCTTATAATTGTTATAACAATTAATTTGAAACATAATTCGTGTCTCTATGTGTATGTTACGTTACCATTACTATTTAATTAAATTAATACTATTTGTATGTTAAGTGAACATTACTATTTAATTACATTTATAATAATAAGAGCATGTTTTTATTTATACCGGTTTGATTTAACTTTAAAAAATGGAATATTTTCTAATATATAATATTGCAATGTTGTCATCACACGCATGTTCCCATATGTATTCTACATTTCGACCAACGGTGTAGCATGAACTAGCAAACTTTTATAAGACACTTACAGTGGTTTAATAATCGCTTTTACAATATTTTAAAAGGTCTAACTGTCAGATACAACTTTTTTATGAACATCTTCCTTTCCGAATATTTAATAACATAAGGTCGTAAGTGCAATTGTTCGGATTACAAAGTCAAAATTTTTTTTTTTGAAATAACAAATACTTTGTTTTATGAGAAAGCAAACTACAGCTTATATCATATGAGTCCGTTTTTTTCACTTTCCCGAAAACTATGATTTTTCACTTACGACGTTATAATTATAATTCTAGACCATCGATATATAGAGATTATTTAAATGCTGGGATGGATTATAGGAAAATCCTTCAAGAGTGGTATAGACGTGTGGTTCTTTTCACGAACGAGCGTATGAGAGTGAGTGAAAAAACAAAACACGTCTACCATCGAGTGAAGGATTACCCAATAATCGATTCGGGCTGTTAAATAATCTATTTATTACACTTTAAGTCAGTTAACTGACGCCATCAACGTTAGTTATTACGTCGCAACGTTAGTTATTATTGTGTTCTGAGTTAGTTATTAATTTAATATTTAGCGATTATGAATTTTCTTGCATCCATCCACCGTGTAATACGCGGATCCCCGTGAGGTTGCCGGGGTAGAATACAACCACTGCAAACACACCAACACATGCAGAGGTAGGACCCCCACCCCTCCCCCCACTCTCCGACCCCCATCAACACCACATTCATATTATTATTTTCATTTTTTATCATGCTCATTCAAGGTCATGACACCGCGTACGCAAACGTGGAAACGTGGCTCCATCGTAAATGGCAGCAACTCTAGAAGGTTCTAGGCCCATTCTACATATTTTATCTTGATGTTAGTGGAGGATGAGCCTGGCATTTTCATTCCTGTTAGGCGTCATATAACCTTGCATGTGTTGGTGCGCTTTAAAACCCAATTCAACTCAAAGTAAAACGCGGAAAGCCTTATCCCGAATGCAAGAAAATACTTTCTATCCGGAATGTAACGCAGATATCCTAATCGGTATGTAAGAACACCCACGGTGTCGGCTTAAAATAAACACACACATTTAAGTATTTGTATGCTCTTTTGTCAAACGCATTTAGCAAACTTAATCACAGTATGTTAGTGATTTTAACTATACGCACGCATGATTCAAAACAAAATTGTTTTAGCTTTACCTACTGACGTATGCATCATATATTCTGGATTAAATAGCTATTTTACTTTAGAATTTCTTATACTAATATACTGCTGATATGTTGACTATTTGAATGAAGCAAACAAAAATCAAAGTGTATACTCGCAAATATGTTTAACGAAAATATTCCTACTTTGTTCCATTTCCTACTTTGCGCACTGACGATAACGAACAAGCTGTCTCGACCAAACATCCCTGCATGGTTCCCACCCTCGCCAACCCTGCCCATAACCTGCTCCTCAACGTCAACATCACAGGGGACAGGTACATATTAATTAAGAGAGAAACGGCGAGTACGTTTTATATAAATTTGAACTTCTGTAAATAAAGCTAAGTTGTCTTCGTCTGTTCGATTATCACTGCCAAATAGGAGTTTTGTTGTACTAAGAGGATGGAATGTACGTGTTCTTTGAAATAATTGAATTCTTTCATTAATGAATTGACTGCATTTAAACAAGAAATGTTCAGCATCCTCAATTCCGTTTCCACATATACAGTTGGGATCTTCCCTCAGGTGATTGCTAAAAAGGTCAAAATTTAAATTGCTGCATTTGTTTCTAATACGTGCATGGTGTATTGCATAAAAACGTTAAACGAATCTCTTCTTTCCAAGAACTCAGACGACCAAAGGTTTGTTTATTTTCTCCAATTAAATATGTTTTCGTTTCTGTGAATAAAAGTGGTTACAGGTTACAGACGCCGGGCGAAAAGACGCCATGCGAAAAGACGAAAAAACGCCGAGCGAAATAACGCCGGGCGAAAAGACGCCACGCGAAATAACGCCGGGCGAAAAGACGCCACGCGAAATAACGCCGGACGAAAAGACGCCATAAGAAAAGACGAAAAAACGCCGAGCGAAATAACGCCACGCGAAAAGACGCCGGGCGAAAAGACGCCACGCGAAATAACGCCGGGCGAAAACACGCCATGCGAAAAGACGAAAAAACGCCGAGCGAAAAGACGCCGGGCGAAAAAACGTCGGGCGAAATAACGAGAATTTAAATATATAAAACGTCGTATTTTCGCGTGCCGGTTTCTCGTCTTTTCATTTTTTCGCCCGGCGTTTTGACTATTTGTCGTCTTTTCGCTCGGCGTTTTTTCGTCTTTTCGTTATTTCGCCCGGCGTTTTTTCACCCGGCGTTTTTTCGCTCGGCGTTATTTCGCGGCGAAATAACGAAAAGAAGAGATGGCACATATCAGCCACCATAATTGTTACTTGTTTTTCTTTACATATAGTTACACTGGTGTCGCGTTCACCACTCAATATGCATTACGTTATTACATCTTAAATAACATAAACACAACATACCCTCAATATGTATGCTGCATGGACCATGCATTACGTTATTACATCGTGAATAACATAAACACAACATACCAGTATACACTCAATATGTGTGCTGCAAGTTATTACATCGTGAATAACATAAATACAACATACCAGTATACACTCAATATATCTGCTGCATGAACCATGCATTACGTTATTACATCGTGAATAACATAAACACAGCATACCAGTATACACTCAATATGTGTGTTGCATGGACCATGCATTACATTATTACATCGTGAATAACATAAACACAACATACCAGTATACACTCAGTACATTTATATTTCGATTATGTTTATAAGGCTTTTTTTTTTGTTCAAATCAATATTGTATTTTATGCTAGTATCAAAGTCTCTTTGTCAAAATCCCTTGTGGTTCCCGGGAAAAACATAGGGCTACTTCAGATCCCGTTAGAGGGGTAGGCAGAGGGGGAGACCCCGCCCACCACACCCACACCCACCACCCTCCACCCACCCCCAAATGCTCATTACTGGTCTTCATCATGACCCCTGCATTGTTTCAGGTGCCATCTCGCTCAAATCACTATAGCAGTGGCAGAAAAACAATAAACGCTACAGCGTAAATGGAGAGTCTGCAATAGAATTTGCAGCAACTCTGCTGTTCTACATGTTAGATAGTTCTAGGCCTATTCTCGATATTTTATCTCGTTGTAAATGGAGGGTGAGCCTGGCATGTTCATTCCAGTTAGGCGCCATATAACCTTTCATGTGTTGTTGCGCCTTAAAACCCATTTCAATTCAATTAATTTCTTAGTCAAAAATGTTAACACATAGCGATTAAAAGTTGTTTAAGATTTGCACTACTTCTTTGAGTTAAAATACATTTTGCACGCCAATTCCATCTCCAGAATTTAAAAAATACCAAGTGTTGCTTGTTCAAATGTACTGAGTACATTTACAAATTCACCATACATGCTTTGCTTACCTTTGTTTTAAAATCGCGTGCTTACTCGATACCTCGTCTAACATGTCTAATTCACAACAAAGCTGAAACAATAAAAAATACTAGTTATAACGATCGTTCTAACTATAGTTCAGTTTCGGATATTGTTCGGTTTAATAACACATTAGTCAAATAGTCTACCAATTATCAAACTGTCCAGCTGTGAGATCACACGACAGATGGTGGACCCTATAATGACGCCTACCTAAATCCTGGAAAGGATGGTAGCGTTTAATGTTTGTCCACATCTTGTCTTGTCTTAGCCTGAACGGTTTCTTTTCGTGTTGCTATGGCTTCTGCCATGTTAATGATCACATACTTTGTGGCTTTCTAGGCTATATATATTTATATATAACAGCATGTCAACTGTTAGGGTAAAATTGAGCCTGGCTTGGTCCATCTTAGAACATGGCTTAACCTCCAAGCGGACGTTTTGACGCCGACCGTTGCAAGGCGGCCTGTTGTCATATGTTGTCTTATGTATGTAGTGTCCCAGACTTTGCTTCTGTTTAACCTTGTACTTGTTGTTTCGATTACGTGTTTTGGATGACTGGGGTATGTGAATTCTACAATTCCTGTTCGACCATTACATCTACTTTTTGCACAGAATATTACAGCAGCCTGGTGTAAACAACGAGCGGCAGTTTTGCCACTGACCGTCCGAATGCCGATCCCGCATTGCCAACCATTTAATGTTGGTGGTGCCGCGTACTTTACTTCTATTTTCCCTTGTATGTGCGGATGGTTTTCAATGCGTGTTTTGGAACTTGGTACTGAGTCTTTTTATGATGTATTACAATAGGATTATTTCTAGAGTAACGTGTTCTGGAAGTTTGTATCGCCTCGAGTAGGTAAATGACAGATCAAGGATGTCACGAGAGGCACAGCCTCGAGTGTGATCCTTGATCTGGCATTTACTTACGAGAGGTGATACAAACTTCCAGAACACGCTACTCTAGTAATGATCCTTTTGTTATATACCTCCTACATATGATTAAAAATATTTGCATTCTGTTGCATACGTAAGCAATAAAGATGGTTTCTAAATGTTTCAAGGCTTTCTTTTTGATAAAGCGTAGAAGGGAAATTGGCGTATCTTAATATATGTGGGGTGTGGCTACAGCTGACAAGTTAAAGTTCATTGGTGTGACGTACTTGTTTTGTTTATCTCACGTAACGTCGTCTTGACGTTCTCGTGCAAATTGGTGTAAACGCGAGCATTAATAGGAATTTCCCTGTTCTGTTTTAAGTATGATACGGAATCTATTTTTAGTAGCATACTGAAACGGGTGATACAGGTTTTTGTATCCCACTTTAAGAAAATGAAGGTACTATGTATATAAGTATTGATAGGTATATAATAAAGTAACGTATAGTATATTAAATGTACACTCAAGTGATATGAAAACGCAACACGGGAATTTCCGCTATAAATTGTATATACTGCACACTTAATTGCACATAATATTCCAAAGAAATCCCAAGATGTTTTTTAAAAAGAAAGTTGCAGTTAACTAGAGAAAGGACACAACTGTGATGTTGTAGACGTTTTAATCACACTACACTTTGTAATAAGAACTTCATAAATGTTGAAGTAGCTCTTTGAAAAATTGAGCTAGTTCAGTACTGTATTTAACGTAAATAGTTTGCAAAATGTTGCATCCTAAGTTTGCTCACATAATTGAGCCAAACGCGTACTCTGTGAATAATGAAACATTGAAGGAATACTATTTGCTGTATTATTTGTTGTTTTAGTATTTTTTCCAAAAGGAAAGGTCTTACGTAGCCATGTACCATTCGATTAAAAGCAGCATATTGTACATACAATATATAGCGGAAATTCCCGTGTTGCGTTTTCATATCACTTGAGTGTATTAGGCTTGTTTTATTTTATTTTATTTTCAAATAAACTGAATGACCACATTTGCAAGCATGCTTTAGAAAACGAAAATAACAGAACACTATATAACTGTATACGAGTATATCTACCTGGGCAGTGTTTATAAAAATATAAATTTCTCTGTCAAACTGGTGCCTCCGATTGGTTCGTTTTTGGTTGTGCTGGCTGAATTGTAAACCTGAAAATATATTCAGTACGGGAGCAGCCTTGATATTTTCCTACATCTTTCAAATATCGCAACCACGCTTGACAACGAAAAGTAGTACGTCATCTTTCGGCAACGTCAAAAAAAAAAATGTCCGCCATTTTGAATTTTTTAAAACACATAATTTGGAAAATTGTGACAATTTTTGATCATGAAATTTCATTTTCGCTTTAAGTTTCGTGATTTTCGGCTGTACCGACTTTTTTTTTAGAAGCTTTACTGCGTGATAAATGCAGACCCGCCTTGTAAAATGTCGAAGCGAGGGGCGATAACTCTAAAAGATGCCATTTTTAGAATATGTTTAAAATGACAACAACCGTGTGTTTTTTGTTAAATAAAATACGAGGAGATACTTGAATTGTTGTTTTAGCTCACATATTACATGAATTTTGCTGCATGTCACGAAAAGCATGTTATTTCTTTATCAAAAGTACACGAAAATACGAACTGTTTGACTCAACTGTAATTTTGACTCGACTGTCCTCGCAAAAACTGCAGGCGCGTATTCGATGGAGCGGGTAGTACTGGGCACCCTCTCATATGTGGAAAGTGTACGTAACAATCGCTACTCTTCAATATGGGAGTTGGGGTGGAGAGAAGGAGGGAGAGGCATCTGAGCCGAGACTTAAAAGGATGCGCCCCATCCCATCCCACCCCAACTAAAATCATGAAAGTCTGTTTTTGAAAGCTCTTGCAAGCATACATTCTTAAACATATTCAGATAATATATTTGTTGCTGTGTTTTTGACTAGACTGTCCAGTGTCTAATTGTCATCCGCAACTTGGCGCAGTCAGTAGCGCAGCGGCGCAGTCAGTAGCGCAGCGGATTTGTAACCGGAGGTGGTGCCACTGAGTTTTGTCGGTGTGTTCTTGGGCAAGACACTTTCCCTTTGCCTCGTCCATCGGAAGGGGACGTAAATCGGGTGGTCCCGCGTATTGGTCTATCATCCGAGCATGTTAAAGAACCATAGCAATATATTCGATAATAAGAGTAGGGCACAGTTCCCGGATTCCTATGTATCCTTCCCCTCTCTCTGGGGCGGCTCTAAATAGCCTGTACTGTGTTGATGAGCCGTTAAATTTTCAATTCAATTCATCCGCAGCTTCACTCAGCACTGTCATATGTACTGTAGCTGTCCCATGCTAGTATCATGAATCAACCGTGGAATATATCACCCACACATAAAAGGGTTTGAGGGCCCCATCTTACTTGTATTAGTTTAAATACAGACCATTTGTCGGTTGAAACCTAAGATGATTTTTTTATCAGACAGAAACACTGTCGTAATACTTATACTGATAGCATCGAAGGAAAGTAAAACAGGCCATTTTTTTTACTTCATATTTTAAAGTTGAATTGTGTTTTAAGTCATTATAGCACATTTTAGGCCATATTTCCTGGGTAGAACCAGTACTGTGTACTTTCTCACCTACAAGTTGAGCTCCCAGTGGGAATTGAACTCGCAGCGGTGAGAGGTGAAAATGAGAATGTATACAAATATAAAAAAGGCAACCGAACATCTCCGTAACTCAATATGTCCATGGGACTTGAATGACCGCACTGAAAACAATCCGTAAAAAAGTGTACAATGCAAGAATATATATTCATAAATAAATTTTATTTTGATGCAAAATCGATATGCTCCTCTAGACATCATAGATAAAGATCATGTAAAGTTTCGAAAAGATTGGTTAGAAACTGTGGAAGGATATAGACGCACAGATAACCAACACCATATGCCGCCTCACCATTCGATGGTAAACAATAAACATTTAAGGTACATATTAAGGCCTTAAATATTATCTTTCATGACTAACGTTAAGTAAAAAATAGGTAACAAGTCGGATATCAAAATAAATTATTTATTTGATTTAAAACATTTTATTTCAAATATTTACATCAAAACATCCCAAATATAAAGGGTATTACATAACAAATTAAATTGCATCATACAATAATTGTTTTTATTTATTAAAGGGACACACAGCATTTATCAAGTATTTATCAAGCATTAAAATGTGCACCTCGATTGATTAATCAATAATTTATTTTCACTTTACACCCGATTGCATATATTTAAATTATAAGTTATAACATTTTGGAGTTTAAAAAAAAAAGATTGCTGCATGTCCCTTTAATATGTGCACCTCTCAGCCTGTATTGTTTATATGGTGCAAGTCATTTTGAACGTATGAGGGGTTATATATATACATGTATCTGTTTGTTGTTTTTTTGGTGAGGAAGACCACCCACTTTTCTTCTTGGTAGAATTGAATTGAACTGAATGTTGTTTAACGGCTCATCAACACAATACAGGTTATTTAGAGCCGCCCCAGAGAGAGGGGAAGGATACATAGGAATCCGGGAACCTGCCCTACTCTTATTATCGAATAGATTCCTATGGTTCTTTAACGTGCTCGGTGGATAGACCGATACACGGGACCGCCCGGTTTACGTCCCCATCCGACGGTCTTCTGGGTAGAACCAGTAATATACACCTCCTGCCATCTGTTATTCCACCAACTTTTATATAATCCAATACAATTCAGAAAACATCATTTTAATCCAATAAAGAAATTGGGCACGGCCGGTCAGATTAACAGAAACACATTTATATTTTCGTATTAGCCCTTATTTTGAGCCACTCCAATGAACTGTCCAGTTAATGTCGCCATCGATCCACCTCTGTCAACAGTCAGACATGCATGTTGATATGATATTGTGCTGGCTGAACTGGTGATCCTCTTATTAGACATATTTTTCTTGAAGTTGATGCTAGTACTGTCCGTATGAGGTATTGCTGATTCATGATTCATAAAAAAAATAATATATATTGTACACCATCGTGTTATACTATTCTTGTTCGTTTAAGTATTTCTGATTCTGTTGTTAATGTTGTAAAAAGTTATATGTGACTACTTGTTTCAATAAAATCCTCCCATATATATTGTGACTTCACTAACTATTTTCAGATAACTCCCAGCATCTCAGGACTCCAGGCTCTGAAAATAAAAATGACATACATGATATTTTGTTTCAACTTTAATAGGTAACAAGTTGTAGAATTGAAATATGTAAATGAATAGTGATTATAGAACTTTTTTTACATGTACGATAAATTAAAAATAATCGTTTTCTGTTAAATCAACACATTACCGGTATACCTTACTTAGAGCCGCCCCACATCACATAGGAATTCGAGAACCTGTCTTACTCTTAATAATGTATATATTTCTATGGTTGTTTATCGTGCTCGGAGGATAGACTCCCCAGTTTCAATCCCAATCCAACAAAAGAGGCTGAGGAACAAACAAGGCTGATGGAAGGTGTATTGCGTGAAAAAACAGACGAAACGTCCACCGTGCTATTGCTGGGCCATGCCAGCACATTATGTTAAGTCGGGGTCTTGGTTAAGTTTAATATTTTAGATGTAATACAAGGACCTTTTTATTTTGTTTGTTTAATTTTACATACATACTAAGCACATTATGACCTATTTATGTGTCGATGTGCTGTAAAACACCATTTTTATTTTTAGTTTAAAAAGTCTGAGACTGGTGCACAATGCCACATATTTTGCAAAGAACATGCATTGATAAATTAGCTGCGCTTACCTACACACTGGCTTATACAAGGCTCATGATGTAGTTATACTGTGAGACTAGGAAACTTGACTTGAATATGGCTGTGGTAATACTGCACACTGCCTCTAGCTAACTGAAAAAAACAAGTCAAAAACTGTCATATATGATATTGTTTCATTTGTTTTTAATATTAATAACTCTGTCCAACTTTCTCAATGCTATCAATGTCAGCTTTCCATAATATTTTACTCAAAACACAACTGAAATTGAAAGTGGTGCTTTCCAGAAGATGATAGATCTACTCAGACTACTGTCCAAAATGTAAGTCACACACACAGTCACAGGTGGCATTCATGAACAAAAAGTATTTTCAAGGCTTACTTTTCATCAATTATTCATCACTCATGTGTTCTAAAAAATGATCAGAATTAAGTGAATATATATGAACCACCACCGTTTTACATGTTTCAACGTTAAACACTTGTCATACAGAAATTAAAAGTATTTACTTACATAGGCTACAGCACAGACAATGCCATGACCCTTTCAGGCATTTGCTGCCATGCTGGTTTGTTTCCACTTTTCAATTTTAATTCTCTACATTGTCTACTGTCATAGAACAATTTGTTTGTAGTTTGTAAATTACGCACTCATGCAAAACTTGGAATTATATACGATCGTGATTGTAACACTGTTTTAATTCCACTCCTGTGCAAATAATACATCGCTCTATCGGGCCGTATGAGATCTATCTGTGTAAACACGCATCAGTATAATTTGACCTTTAAATGTGTGTGAGCTGTTTTTAGCACATTCCTTAGATATTTATAACCGTTCAGTTCAATTCACAATATTTAGTTTCTGTGACTGTGTGACATTATGATGTTAATTTGTCCAGGGAGAAGTGGGTTTTTGGCGTCCGGCTGACTGGCCCTGGGCTGGGTGTTTTTCTGTGTCGTAGCCATTTTGAATAGCCTCTGAAAGAGTGAAATGCAGGTACCAACTTTCAAAACGGGCACGCAAAATGTATATTCACGAAAAAATAAGAAATTTTCAAAAAAGGTAGTTCAGGTAATGATCTTCGACTCCTGGCAATTTCAACAATATTTAAGAATATACAATTTTTGTACCCGTTTTGAAACATTGGCAATTTCGATGAAAACAAAAACTAGTTTTTTTCGATCTTCGCATTTGTACCGCGATTTCCGACTATGATATCTCAATAAAACCTGTCAACACGATTGTTTGATGAATCTCCGACATAATAACTGACTTCTGATATGATTTGTTTTCTTTGCCATCTAGTATAAGCTTTAAACTAGTGTTTCTAAAAAGAGTACTATAAAATCCGCGCATCTGCACGTGCTTGCAAAATGGGAACTACGTTGCCTCCAACACCAATTATTTATGTTTGAGTTATGCGGTTCAAGCACGTGAAATGACTTGTCTGCTCCCGTACTGATTAGTTTGATGAATCTACTGCAGATTCATATACTGTATATATTCTTTAATATAATTTAATTAAGAAATAAAATATTTCCAGCGGGTTTATATTGTCCCAGATCAAATCCTGGTGCGCGGGACTTGAATACCATCGATACCAAGGGCCGTAGGTTCGCGGTTTCGATGTGTTTCAAGTCCCAAACACTAGGTTTTGATCTCGCACAATATAAACCAGTTGGAAATATTTTATTTTTATCTGACATGGATTTTTATGTATTTTATACACACATTTTGAGATATTGAACATAATAAATATTCTCACAACTTACAACATTGTACGTCCATCTCTCAGCACCAAACGATGAAAATATACAGCTTTATCGTGTTTATCGTGTTTCTAACAAGCTCAATTTGTTGTTTGAACGTAGCGTTACCTTAATTTCGACGTTGAAAATCGTTTAAAATGACGTTTTAACGGTTGAAGGACGTGACGTCAGAGGTTTATATAGCTTTTTAAAAGAAACTCCTCAATAGCCAATCGTCACTGAGTATTTTCATAAACCATGTTAGATTGTATGTTTAAACTGCGATAATGTAGTAACCACGTGTTATTTTTTCTCATATAAATGTCAAAAGAGTGGAAGACAATTGAAATACCTGAAGATGTTGAGGACATTTCCTTCAGTTTTGTACTATAAATATATTGCTTTAAGATAGAATGTTTAAAGATTTGGTACATAGTTAGAACTGCACATTCTTTGACTTCAGTGTTTCAACTAATATCCTCACCATCTAAACCATCTAAACAGTTAATTAGTGTCAAATAGATTCTGTGTTTGAAAAATACAGAATAATACATCGAATTTCGAGCAGGTGTTGTGATTTTATGTCCCTTGTAACTCTAGATAGCTATGCGCAAAAAAGATGCACATAAACAACACAAGAAAATGTCCTTAATTGTTCGAAAAACAACACTTGCATCCGACATTGATGACCCCACACATGTACACAACCAAAACCAATGCTTAATAATAATTTCAAAAATACATTCGTACCTCACTGAGTAGCTGAAAAGCTCCATTTCCAATGATCTGATTGGATTGAAAAGTACGTTAAATACAAAACGTCAATAACGAGAAATATAAGAAAGCTCGTGTATATACATTTATATTGTTGTTTTCTTGAAACTGCAAAAAATGGCAATGATACATAGTCCATATCAAACGAGTCATTTTGATTTTAATTGTTTAAATAGGAAGAGCAATTGTATTTTTAAAGCCTTTATTTTCTTATTTTATATCTCTCGTCTGTTTGTGTAATACATGTTACAAAATTCAAACTGATGAGATTTAAAACGGTAAGGAATAGGCTTAAACCCAAAATCACATTCTATTGACAATATAGGGTGTGTTCGAAAGTGTACTCAAAAATGGAAAACCGACAATAGTAATTATATATATGCATGTTTTAATTGTTAAATTGACAAAGGGAGCATCGAAACCATATTTTACTGGTTTATATGAGCCACACTAAAGTACGCATACATTTATATTTTACTAAACATGTTTCACCATTATATTAAACAACAATAAACCCAAGAGGGCCTTATCGATATGCTGTTTTCAGGATGTACGGTGTCCATAAGTTTTATTTTGTGTTTTATTTTATCTCATTGATAACATCATCTGACGAATTTGGTAGAAATTGAGTAAAAATCAAACCTTCAATGCTCTAAAATAAATGGCGGACCGGGAGAGAGAGGGGGTGTCAGATACGGCTGATTTTCAAACATTTCCGAGCTTTCATTAATATGTATCTACTTTCTGAACCAGTCAGGTAAATATCGTATTAAATCTAAGGACCCAAAGTGTCAATAAAGCAAACATAGCTCTTTTCATTCAATCAAGGATTTAAACTCTGCTGGGTTTACTCAACTGTGGCTTAGGTTATAAACGTGTTGAAGCTGTCATTGATATAAACACTATGATGTTTAGAAAATACCAGATAAATTGAAGGGGGATTGAGGTTTAATCAACGCACAGTATAGCAGTTTAAACTAATTCAAGGGCAATAACCCTACTGTTTCTTGCCAGTTTTTAATTTGTCCACGCCTTTTTCTATGACTTGTAACTTCATAAAATAAAATAATAAAAAGGACATGCGGAGGGTGGAAAAGGAAGGTGATAGTGATGATGTGAGACACATATGGCTGTTTTTCAAACTTGTCCAAGCTTTTACTACTTATAAGACTCTGGGCAAGATAGGTAACAATCAAATGAAAAATGAAAATGCTAGACTGTTACCATCAACAGGTAAACGGACGTTGGAGAGACGGACGGACGCCAGACGCCGTACAACGGACAGCATACCATAGCGTAAGCCATGGGGTGTATAATATTGCTGGTTTTTAAATAGTTTCAACTTTTATCGAACTAAACAAGTTTGGTAAAAATCGAATGAAACATGATGGACCTAGAGTGTTATTAAAGACAAACATATAACGTTTCATTCGATCAAGGGTCACAACTCTCGTCTGTTTGTGCTCGGATTTGGTTGGTTATTGAACTTGCTCAAGCTTGCATTGTTCAATCTTTCATCGGTGGAAACACTCTAACGAAATTTGGGGAAGATAAGATAAAAAATGTCTGACATGGTTGTTTTTGTTGCGTCTGCGTCGCATGGCAGACACTTAGAGATCACTTTGTCCGTCGTTCGTCCGTCATATACGTAATATCATTAGCCTTAATTCGTATAAATACAATTTAAAGCAATTTCTTTCCCAAAAACAGGATATAAAATAGCTGATAATAATATATAATTATGTCGCGGTTGTGTTGTTGTTGATATTTATTTATTTATTTTATTTATTTTTGTTATTTTTCTTCTTTTTTTTGCTTGAGTGAAACTGGCATAGTATGCATGTAATTGCTTAAACATCCTTCATATAAGACACTATGGATATCTTGATTATGAATTAAGAATATTATGAATGTATTAACCAATGAGTGTTTGTCGGATTTGTATTAGTGTTGTGTATATGGATGCTTGCGTGTGCGCGCATGAGTATGAATGTTTTTATATGTATGTATAACTTTTATAGCATTATTGTTCGAAGGCCACATTGAAAATAAGTGTATGTATTTTGTGTGCATAACTTAATGTGTTTTAACCTTCGTTAAATAAAGTTTTTTTTTTATTATTAACCTGCACCCTAACCGTGGCCATTACTTGAAAAGCATTTGACAAATGTTCACGGAACTTCACACATATTTTCGGCATAACCTAAGGAACCTAAGGAATGCCGTTATAACTCTGACTTTCATTTTGACAGAGTTATTCCCTTTCATTAGAATTTAACCTGCAACCTAACCAGGCTCATACCTATATACACATATATGTGTTCATGAAACTTCACACATATGAATATTCATCTTACCACACAAAATATTGTTACTCATGTTACTCATGACCAATAACTCTGACTTTCATTTTGACAGCGATATGCCCCTATCATAAAACTTTAACCTGCAACCTGACCAGGCTCATACCTGGCCATAACTTAAGAAGTATTTGGCCTATTTTCATGAAACTTCACACACTTATTCATCTGACCACACATAATATCGTTATCCATGACCAATAACTCTGACTTCCATTTCAGCAGAGTTATGAACCTTTTCATAAACGTTAACCTGCAACCTAATCAAGCTCATAACTGGCCATGACTGGAAAAGTATTCACCCACATATTCTTCTTAACAGAAAGAATGTCGTTACATATGTCCAATAACTCTGACTTTCATTTTGGCAGAGTTATGCCCCTTTTTAATAAAACTTTAACCTGAAACATAACCTAGTTCATAACTTGGCAAAATTTTGACCTATGGTCATGAAACGTTATACAGTTCTTCAGTGTCAATTATCCAATGCAGATTTATGCATCTTTTCTTAAACTTTAACACTTTAAAACAAAACTCCTCCATAATTCATGAAGGATTGCACCCCGTGTCTTCAAATGTTATAGTTAGATTGTACTTGGTAAAATAAACAAACGGCAGGCAACACAAGTTTTCCATAGAACACCCTTCTATATAGTTCACGCTTTCTTCAATTACCGAGGTAATTTCATGAAACTAATATTGACGGGAGGGGCCATGTGGAGTGTGATGATGGGTGTGTGTCAAATGTGGGTAGTTTTAAAACTAATCCGAGATTTTGTTGATATTTCCATTTTGAACACGTTTGGTAAATATCGGAAAAAAGAAGTGTAGGAGCTAGAGTGTTAATAAAGCAGGAGTTCAGAATTAATAGTTTCATTTCCGACATGATTGTGCTTTAAAGGGAGTACATCAGGATTTTTCTAGAAATATCTTAAATTATAAAAATGTTCCAATTCATAATAAAACACTTATATCCATCAAAATATGATGTTCGAACCATATTGTTAAGGTTTAAACTTCGAATAAACCATATAGCTAGGACGGAATCGGGCCTACAATGCTGACATTAACCCTGGTGCGTAACCTAGGACAGCACATATTACTGTACAGAATGAATTTCCTTGAAACTATGGGTTCATTTTTAGGATCATTCATCATGTTTAGGCGCTTTTAAATAGAATATATCATTATTTGTCAATTTTTAAGTCGGACCCCTAGACACCTTTGAAAAGCCTGATGTACTCCCTTTAAATGTGACCTATCGTTTTTCTACGACATAGATAACGTTATAAAATAAAATATTCATCAATCGGAGGGACGGGCTATCGTGTGTGTGTGTGTGTGTGTGTGTGTGGTGAGGGGGTGGGCGGGGGCGGGGTGGGGCGGGGCGGTTGGGGGGTTGTGAGTCATATATGGCTGATATTCAAAATTGTCCAAGCTGTCACAAAATATCACATTCTGAACAAGTTTAGTAAAGATCAGATGAAAAATGCTATATATTTCACCAAGCAACTTTTTTTTTATTGAATAAAGATCTATGTTATGACCTCTTTTGTTACGCTGTAACTAAACGTTTAGCTCCGTGTTTTGCTTTACTACACGTTTGACTCCTTGCTGTGTTTTGCTGTTACTACACGTTTGACTCCGTGTTTTGCTGTTACTACACGTTCTACACGTTCGACTCCTTGTTTTGCTGTAATTACACGTTTGGCTCCGTGTTTTGCTGTTACTATACGTTTGACTCCGTGTTTTGCTGTAATTACACGTTTGGCTCCGTGTTTGCTGTAACTACACGTTTGGCTACGTGTTTTGCTCTTACTACACGTTTGACTCCTTGTTGTGTTTTGCTATCTACATATCAGACTCCGGTTTAGGTTATAACTGTATATTAGACTCCGTGCTTTCTATTTATGTCATTTAAGATAAATACAACTCCTGTGCTCGGGAACACTTATGCTCTTCCGTTAAGGATATCAATTATCAATAAACATCGTAAACATAGTAAGTTGTTCAAATTAGTATTTAAACAAATCAGAAGTTCAAGGATTTTCGGTTACTCGCTATTTAAACCTAATCATGCGCGATTTTATCAACTATGTTACGGGATTGTGTAATATGATGGATATCTCTTGCTCAGACAAAAAGTGAATTGATTGTTTTCTTTATTAAATGCAGGAAACCAAAGGGCGCGAATAGTTCTCATTTAGAGCATTATACATGTATGAGTAGAGGCTTAATTGGATGAAAGAATAATTGCAATTAATAGAATTAATGTCTAATAGAATTAATGTCGGTATTAAATGAACTCTCGATAACGATTTGTGTTAATTTATTTTAGGTACTAAACGTTATTATTAATACACTTCAAACAACACACGCTTTCCGATGAGAATATAGGAGGAGTGTCAGTGTTTTACACAGAAATATTATACAGAGAAATACATAGTATTCCTTTTGGAAACGATGACCAGTAACATTTCGGAAAGCGGTTACGATTTACCAGTTTTCGGTTTGGATAACGGATCATTTTATTACATACATATACCGGCATTAGTTTGCATATTTAGCAGTTTCACATGTGCCGTCATTACTCTCGTGTTGTCGTTTAAAAGGCAAACGGTTTGTGGTCTATCTTGCAATCTCTGACGGACTGTTCAATGTTTGTCATTTCGGAGACCACGTGCATATCGTGATCACCAAAGATCACGTGTATCCTAAGGAATTGTGTGAGTTCTATGGATTCGCTTTATTGGAATTTAAATCTGCGCAGAATTTGATAGTAAACGTTTGTGGCCGTGAATGTATTCATGCTGATATACTTTGGCAAACATTTTAATTTCGGCAAGCGGGATTGGAAACCGCTACTATGGGCGTTTGGGACACCGTTTCTGATAGCTACAATAGCGGGTATAGCTAGACAGTTAGGTCCGAATGGAGTGTTGTAAGTATAGATGCAAGGTAACGGATATCCATTTTGGCATTATGATTCGGCTTAATAATTGAACGCCTACTGCTAATAAATAAAATATTAATTTTGTGGCGATCTAGAAGTAAATTTTAATCTTTCATCATTATTTACACATTCCTAACAAAAAGATACTGAACACATACTAGTTGTAAGGGATGTAAACAATAGTTACTATACTAAAATACCTATTTTCCAACGCTGACTTGTCATTTAACATACATGGAAAAGATTTTTTGCTGCAAATATTTTCATTGACTGTTATGTCATGGTATTGCATGTACGCTTCGGTCAGATTACATGTTTTCTATGGTGGAAAACCGCGGCTCGTAGTTCGTTTTCTGTTTTCTCTGCGTCTAATTCGTGATCGAATGTACCTTCTATGTTCAGAGGTTGTTGTTTCGACTCGTTTGGTTTAAACATATTTTATTTCACAAGCTTTTTACAACATAATATTTGTACACAATAGAAGAAAAAGGATTAGAACGAAAGTAAGATACTTATGATGTTCTTCTCCTAGGTATGATATTAATTGTACACAGGTGATGGCATAGTAAACAGCAATAATTAGATATTTTCACAATATACATTCTGGAAGTATGAGAACTTAAATTACTTAAGTGTTAGTTTTTTGTATATACATATTCTAGAATAATGCTTAGATATAATTGAAATAATAAAAAGTAACAAAAAGGAAAAAATATAGAAAGTAACTTGAAAAATACGAAATTCAAACAGACAAAAAATTAAATGAATAGATTATGCAAATACATTTAATTGTTATTAATATTTATTTATAAATCTCCAGTGTCAATCATTTTTTTAAAAATAATTAGGGAATTTGGGGCGACAGAGGGAAAAGGGGTGTAGTTGATTTGGGAATTCAACAAAAGAACAAATCGATCTACTAGTTAAAACGTTTTGAGTTTTTAATATAATTGTGTACCGCAACCGCACCGAATATAAGAATATTTGTATCGTACGATACATTTTGATCTCCAAATAGAAGTGTTTTCAGTGTAATATTTGGTAGACGGGGTAATGAATTTACCAATACATTTCTAATATCAGTATATTTATTGCACTTAAAGAAGAGTGGTCACCGTTTTCAACACATCCGCATGTACAAATAGGCGATTCTACCATGTTTTTGGAAAACAGATCATTGTTAAGGGAACTGCAATTTAGATGCAGTCTAATATGCAATATCTGTATGTTTCTTTCTCCGAAGAGATAGTATTTAGGAGTTCTGTTTTGATTACTTTTAAGTGAGTTTTTGAAGGAAATAACTGTTCCGGCGTGCCGTGATTCTTCGGTTAAGTTATTCCATTCGCGAATAACAGAGGGGAGAAAATAATCATAGTAGTAGTTGGCACGGGCATTGACAGTTTGGATGTTTGTAGAGTTCCGTAAGTCATACCGTGATATATTACCTACAGGAGGAGGAACAAGCTCAGAGAGAAAATTGGGAGTTAAGTGGTTTATCATTTTATAAAACATAACGAGTTTATGCTTTAGGCGCCTATTTCCGAGAGTTTCCCACCCAGTTTCTTTGTATAGGTTGTCAATAGAGACAAGTTTCGTTGCTACAGTTACTATCCGAGCCGCCTCATTTTGTATTTTGTCTAACTCATATTTGTCATATTGTGTGCAGTTATCAAAGAGAATATCTCCGTATTCTAAAATAGGTCTTATGAAGGACGTATATATAGTTTCTAAGGACACTCTATCTAGTTTGTTTTTAAGTTTCCGCATAATGTTAATCCTCTGCCATGCCTTTGATTTGATATATTCGATGTGCTTGTGCCAGGATAAATCATTTGACAAAACGACGCCGAGGTGTTTATGATCATCGACTTCAGTTATTATCTGGTCATTCATAAAAACTGGTGGGTGGTTGATAAAATTGACTTTCCGTGAAATAAGAAGAGATTTAGTTTTGGATGGATTAAATTTGACAAGCCATCTATCTGCCCAATTTGATATTTTCAAGAGATCGGAATTCAGTGTATTCGCAGCAGATATCGGAATATCTGCAACAATAAACAAACCTGTATCGTCTGCAAAAAGACGAATGTTTGAACTGATGTCTATAACAAGATCATTAATGTATAGAAGGAATAACAGTGGTCCCAAGATGGAGCCTTGGGGAACACCGGCTTTAATGTTATTCCAATCAGATTGGACACCTGGTAGGACAACGCGTTGTTTTCTATCTGTAAGATAGCTTTTGAACCATGTTAAGAGATTTCCTGTGATACCAACAGCCTTTAATTTTACAAGGAGTCCCTCGTGCCAAACACGATCAAAGGCTTTGCTAATATCACAAAAAATCGCCCTAATTTCCTTTCCAGAATCAAGAGCTTGACAGAAAAAGTTATATAAATACGCAAGCTGGTTAACTGTTGAGTCAGCTGGAACAAAGCCAGACTGCAGTGAAGTTAAAATGCTATTGGTTAGAAAGAAGTTGAATACGTGTTTGAAAACGATTTTTTCCAAAACCTTTTCAACAGTACAGAAAAGTGCTATAGGTCTGTAGTTGGAAACAATTGATTGGTCGCCAGATTTGAAAACTGAGCAAACGTGGGCTTCTTTCCAGGTAACCGGGACCATGCTATCGTTTAAGGAATGATTAAACAAAGAACATAGAGGTTCTGATAGTTCGGTAGCTAGTTCTCTAAGAACACGGTTATTAATTGTATCGGGACCTACAGCTTTTCCTAAGGCTAGGGTTTCTAAAATTTGTTTTACTTCAAGAGGACATAGTGTAATGGAACTTAGGTTCGAGTCGTTTACAGTAGGTAAAACGGGAATTTGAGCATTATTGTCATTTATAAGAGTTTGATCTCGAAAAAAATCATTCAATAAGTTTGCTTTGTCAAAGTCATTGTTAATAATAGAATCGTTTGAGTGTAACGGAGGTACAGATTCCTTGCGATTTGAAAACATAAAATATTTCAACGTTGACCACCAGTTTTTAGAAGATCGATGTTTAGTTTTAAGTTTTTCAGACAATTGTTGGAGATGGACAACTTTGTTTTTCCGAATAAGGTCAATTGCTTCGTTTCTAAGTTTTCGAAATTTCGCCCACTGGGCCGGTGTATTGTTTCGTTTAGCTTTTCGATAGGCTCGCTTACGTTTTCTGATCAAGCATTTAATAGGGGTAGTAATCCATGGAAGATCGTTTGGCTTGATTCGAACTAATTTATTTGGAATGCATTGTTTTGATATGTGTATTATATGTTCCGTTATATTGTTTGTGTGGACATTAATATCATTGTCATAATGCATAGTCCAGTCGGTATTTTGGGCCATCTGCCTTAACGTATTGTAATCCCCTTTATCGTAATACCAGATATGCCGTGTAAACGATTTAATATGGTTCTTTTTAAAGTTAAGAATACCAAATATTAGACAGTGATAACGAATATCTTGTTGTAAAAAGGGGTCCCCTACACCGCTTAGCAATACATTGTCTTTATTATTAACCAAAATAATGTCGATTATTGAAGATGAATTTTCTGTGAAATGAGTTGGTTCATTTACGCATTGGTGTAATGAGAACTGTTCACACATTGACGTTATTTGCCGACAGGAATTGGCATTGTTAAGATTAAAATTAAAATCACCGGTAATAATTATGTCGTTAATGTTCGTATCGACTGCAAGGTGTATTGAATTTTCAATAGTGGAATTATGAATGCTGTCTGCATTTGGTGGTCTGTAAAACAACCCGAAGAGAATGCGTTTCTGTTTCATGAAGATTTCAACCCATATACATTCAATTCCCATCGGTTCAAGATCATGCCTGCGTTTGTAATGTATAGAATTTTTTATATAGAGCATAACGCCACCATGACTATCTAGAGGGCGATCTTTTCTCTCAGGAGCTGAGAAGGAATCAAACGTAAGGTCAGTATCAAGTGTAGTTTGGTTGAGCCTTTCAGAAAAGGCTAGTATGTCAAATTCACTTAGCTCTGTCCGTAAAATATCGAGTTTATGAAAAATGCTCTGAACATTATAGTGGACAAAAGACAAATGTCTTGTAAGTCCTAGTAAATCGATTGAGAAGGAAGATTGTGACGTCAAACTAGAGTTTGATAGGGTAGATGGACCAGGGTTTGGTTGTACATCTCCCGCAAGTATCAGTAGTATCGTAAACCATGTTGCAGTGACTGTACAATATAAATTGATAACTAAGCGAATTGAAAATTTTATATTATCCACTTGCTTCAGGCTTAACGGATATCGTCTTATCATAAACTGATAGTGTTTGAATTCGTGTGATATCACGTTTTGATGTTTGATACGGTAGAGTACGGCAAAGAGACTGACGTCTTCTTTGTAGATCGATATCAGGACCAATGTTGTAAGCAGTATTGGAAGGTAACATCTCATATGAAACGATTTCATGTTGGCCACTATGCCATTGCTAATTGTCTTCATGATATCCTTAATAGTAATAACAGAAATAGCAGAGTAACCAACATGAACGCATTTTTGTTTCCGGTATAGCAAAATGTGTTGTTTCCATGATACTGTACCCAATCCCCATGTGTCATCCCTAACGAAGGGAAACAAAAAATCAATGAAAAAAAACGAAAGACTAAATAACATAAGGGTATGTGAGAAGGAAGTAGGTTATGAAGTATATACATTACACACATGTACAAGGATTATGTTTAAGGTAAGCAGAACACCAACAAATATCATACATGTACGTTGTGAACGAATTGACTATGTCGTCGATTTGCTAAGTGTTCATTGTTATTCATGACTACCTCTTTTAACGAGTGGATCTTGCACTCGTCGCACGCGATTTTATTTTGCATCTGTTTATTTATAATGTCGGTGGCAGGTGCATTATTTCGTGCTAGTTTTGCTTCAAAACAAGTATATACAGGTGCATGATAAGAAAATTCGTTAAAATCCGTTATCTTAACATTTAAAATATACAGAAGCGAAAAAGAAAAGCAACTCGGAAATTTCCGCAATATATTGTATATACTGCACACTTAACTCCACATAATATTTTAACGAAATCCCAAGATGTTTGTAAAACAAAGTTGCCGTTAGTTAGAGAAAATACACAACTGTGATGTTGTAGACGTTTAATCACAGTACACTTTGTAACAATAATTTTTCAGTACTGTATTTAATGTAAAGAGTTTGCAAAATATTGCATCCTAAGTTTGCTCACATGCTTGAGCCAAACGCGTACTCTGTCAATAATGAAACTTTGAAAGAATACTATTATTTGCTGTGTTATCTATTTGTTTTAGTATTTTGTTTCCGAAATGAAAGGTCTTACGTAGCCATGTACCATTCGATTAACACGGCAGCATATTGTACATATAATACAGGCCTATGACGGAAATTCACGAGTTTCTTTTTCGTTTCAGTATACAATACAATCTGAGAAATGAAGTAATATATAATTTACGGTGCTTATACAGTTTCTTATTCGACGTCGAACCGGGACTGCAATAAGTTTTATATTCATCGTGTTCGGCGATTTCCAGATTTCTCCTTTCATACTATTTTTATACATGACAGTAGCGTTGCCCGTGTAGTATGACGGCGGTAAAAGGTGTTAACGTGATTGCGATAAGAACTGTTAGTCATTCCGATCATTGAAGATCGCTGAGAACGAGATGTATATACAGATATATTGATACATTTTCAAATACTTCTTTCTTTAATTTTGAATAGGTGGTTCTACTTGACCAGGCTTTAATTGCTCTGAGTATTGTTTAATCAACCCTAAGGTATGTTGTCTGCTTTTTAATGGAATCTTTCGGGTGTTACTTGTGATACGCAGGCTTCGTAACCGCTGCTCCCAACTAAATTCTATTTGATTTATTTCGTTTAGGGCAAAGCTTTTGTTTAGATACTGGGATCATACGCCGCTGCCTTTAAACGGTGTGAAAAATACCTCATTGAAGGTTCCATGATCACCGTCATATGCAAACCATCTTCGGGATAGCTCAACATATTATGTACTTTGACTTTTTTAAATATGGAGTTCTTCTCAACTGGGAGCTAGAGGGCGTAGACGGTAGCTACCATTTTTCTCCTTTCATACTCTTTTCAAAAATATACTTATATCGGAGCATGTTACAAATAACAATAACACAATACTTTATAGAAATTGTTTTAATCAACTTCAACTTCAACTTTTTTATTTCACTTAGGTCCACATATATGAACAGCATAAGCAACATGTTACAAAATACAATTACATATGAATGGCGACAAGTCATCACATTGGAAAAACAGAAACATGTATACATCAGAAAACGACTATATATATATACAAACTATCTAGCAATGAAGTGGGTAGATGTCTATTCAATGTATAAGTATACTACTTACAAATTGCAGTTATTAATAATAATAATAATAATAATAATAACGATAATACTAATACTAATATATTTGAAAACAATGGTATAGGTGGTGGCTGACATGATATGATATTCCTGTCTATATATACTAATCTAACATGTTAAAGTAATTACTCAATATATATGTTATGTATGAACATATACATTTTATTATTTTCAGATTGTAACAGAAACTCTACATCAGCTAAATATGTATTCAATAAAGTAATATTTATTGAGCCGAAATAATTCAGTACTCTTTAAAAGTAAATAATAGTTAAATAGATTTATCGACCAGTGGGCGTAAAACAGTGTCCGAAAATCCCGTGCAGCGCGCTTTTCGTGGTATCTGATTTGAAAAGATTCATTATGTATCTTCGGACTATTACTTTATCATAATGTTGGTTTTAAACACACGTGTGTAATTTCGTGAGTTGTTTTTATTTTACTGGATTGATTTTTTTTATATTATTATTATTCATACAAATAACGGATTTTATAAGGATTACCTATATTCAGTCTTGAAAGGTGAGTTTATTTATTTTCTATTTAACAATGTTTGTGTATCCTTTGACGGGATTTGCGCATGTTTAAAAATATCCATGTCGCTTGTCTATCATGCATATTATAAGGAAAATTACTGTCATTTAACAATGTATTTCATTTGTTCTACCAAGTGTTTATGCACAGGTTTTTAAACATTAAACGAGTACAAACAACTATGCTCCAACCAGGATACATATACACACAGGCAAGTAAGCACACTCACGCTCGCACTCGCGGGCAAGCACTCTTATGCAGGATAAACAAACAGAGAAGGAAAAACAATAAACAATAACAATACAAAGCAATGAGTCATTTACAGTTTTAACGGCAACAAATCAGGAAAAAATATTTGCATTATTAATCAACGTACTTCAATTTCGATGGAAACAAATAGTATCAAAGGATCAGTCAATTAGTTCAGAAACAGTTTCAATAACGTTCTTCATTCATAAACTAGTTGATTTTCCATTACTCAGAGCAAATTAGTACCTACTTGGATATGTCGACTATATCGCAGATCGGTGTTGAGCAGTAAACACCGATCAGCTGACGAAGGATTATTACTATAGTAAGTGTTCGGAAAGTTGCATCACCTCTTGTGGATATGTCATATCTCAAGGATCAAATCGAGGCTAAAGCCTCTCGTGAGATCCTGCAGATATGACATGAAATAAACTTTCAGATCACGTTACTCTAGTAATAATCCTATTTTATTTCATGAATTATTGTGCTTATCTATTTTATATGGATGAACCCATACAACCTTACATGCGTATGTTAGTTAAGAATTAGATACAATTATAATGTATGATGTCAAACTTAATGGCACACAGACACAGACACATACGACGTTCTTTGAAGTATTTATCAAGCATTAAATATGCACGTCGATGCACGTCGAATTATACCTCTAGTATAATATCACTTTGACTTGAAACCATATCACTTTGACTTGAAACCTGTATGTTTTTTATATCGGAGATTTCAGTTTTCTTCCATAGTTTACCGTAGGTTTAAATACAGTATTCGTACAATATAATCAACACTAAATAATATGCAAAAAATATAAGTTGTAATATATGCAAACACTTATTAAATAGTGATTTGCAGATATGTAAAACTATGACACCTGGAGGTTTAACAATGTCACGATTGTCATGTGACCACTTAAAGGATGGTATCACTACTTGAACAACAATAGCAGTAATGAGTTTACAGTAAATATTATATTAATAAAACGTAGAGAATGTATTTGTTTACCATATCAGTTATGCTTTATTTATATCAATTGTGTTTTATATTGCAAAAGTATTCTATCATCATGTTTATACATAGTGAGAATAGCACGAATAGGCATATTTACCCCCACCCGTCCCTATCACGCACGGTGTCAGACCGGTCAAAATCAGCCCATTGAACACAATGCAATATAGGCTATATTTGGAGATCAGTCACAAGTTTCACAACATTCGTTCGCTTAAATACACTTTTATTCTGTGTATTAAACACATTTGGCTAGCAAACGGTCCCATATCTGGAATAAAACACCGATTCAGTTTTTCAACATTTCGCGTCATTTATTCACACTATGCGTATTTTGAAATAAACATCTGTCAAAACCACATCTCTACCTAACCTCTGTGCTCATACTCTCCAAAGAAATAATCCCGACAAACACAGTAAAATACTTACTATTCATGACAACAGACATACTACTTTAACCTCAGGTTAGATTTAACAATGAAATAGAAACTAACCTTGGGAAAAACACATGCAAACTAGAAACTTTGGGTTCTTTCAAGGAACTATTTCAGCACCTTACGACCCGGAAGTATTTCCTGACTGGTCTGACACCGCACGCATGCACTAACGCACATACGCACGCGCGCATACACACACACACTAAATGTGTCTTCTATCACTATAATACACATATTCTGTGATACCAGAAAAAACTACAAAAGTGCAATCCAAATTAGCCAATTAGCAATTTAACAACAGCATTTCAATAGACATTGATTGTTGTGTCGAGTTTGTGATCGTCAATCACTACACGCCCCACTCATACTAAAGCTGTCGATGTATGCTAATAGTACACATTATACATTATACTGTGTACATTATACTGTTGTACGTTGTATTTACATTAATTTACATTTGGCGTATGCTTCAACATTACTATGGAAAGATCACGCGTTAAACACTTAACGAATGTTTTTTGTAAATGCACAGACTGTGTTATAGTTGAATAATATATTGAATGAACTTTACCTACCGAAAACACATATTTATTTTAATGTAAACTATACTTATTGTATGATACATATCTGCTTTGTTTTTATTTGAAGACAATTAAAACATTCTGTATTTATATCTGACATTACATTACTGGTCAGTCAAGTTCAGCTAGAGTATATAGTAATGAACCTACGTGTGTAACATATTAACATAAGACAGCTAAATATATTATCAAGCTGAAGTTATAAGGGCACCACTAAACATTCCCGTATCATCAGTTTCAACATAGTTCCATTGTCCACAATCACCTAAGTCGACAGTGTCCCCACTGGCGAGATAGATGTATGTAGACGCGGAGGCAGACTGGTAAGCTGTGGTGAATGTAGACGTAAACGCTCTCACAATGTTATGTGTGTTGTGTCGAATGTAACAGTTGACATTTGTTGATTCTGTACGTATTCCTGTATTAAATGTTACAGAAAAGTGATATAATCCTGGAATCTGACATTGGAACTTCCCTGTAGCCTGATTATATCCATTACCCTGATTGGCGTCTACTTGCCTGAATGTTGCAACACTATTGACTATCTGCCCGGTTAATCTGGACACAGCGAAATACACGATGCGGGCTGAAAATAGATATGTACGAATACAGTCTTTATAATGGCATGGGGAGTAAAAAATATTATCTGTACCAACTATATCCGCAAGTGCTTGTGGAGCCTTGTGCACTGAAATCTTCCTGCACGTGGCAATTGTGATTTTAATGTTTGAGTATAGGAAAAGTTTGATCTCATACAATGCAGCCG
Organism: Cyrtodaria siliqua; assembly: GCA_037043455.1. Classification (NCBI taxonomy): domain Eukaryota; kingdom Metazoa; phylum Mollusca; class Bivalvia; order Adapedonta; family Hiatellidae; genus Cyrtodaria; species Cyrtodaria siliqua. The sequence goes on along the minus strand of JAWPHD010014684.1, from coordinate 18,193 downwards.
ACGAGGTTTTTTTGAGAATAATAAATTGAAAATTCATATACGGCTATAATACTCTTTGTTAATAGGTTCAACTTTGACGCCTCCAATGTTAAACAGTTGCATATGTTTTTTACAGAGACGTTGGTGTTCCCGTTTCAGCGAGCCTACACATTTAATATCCCCGCTGTCCCACCGTACAGTGACCTATTTATATCCACATTCTAAATAGATTCCACAGGGAGGACTTGAATGGGGTTTTACCTTTTTTAGCACATGTTAGGCCATATCTGACTTCGATTTTGATTTTGGTAGAGGCAGACCACCCCATCTTTCTAGGTAGAATCAATACTGTATACCTGCCTCCATCCGTAAGAATCGACACTTTCCCAATTGGTTAATCGAGCTACCAGTGGGATTCGATGATCAAGAAAGATTTAGACGCAGCTTTTTTACTATCCCGGCCACGGATGCGCTGAGTCATACTTTACTCAGAAACCAAATTAGTATCCGCATAACAGTTGGGATATTGGTCGACAATTCACTATCACACCTTTCAGTGACCATATTTTTTACACCCAATCTGCATGATAGCTGGGAGAGTTGGGAAGACCATTTATTTAGCATCGTAAAATTGTCCAAATTGTATCCCCATATTAAAAGAGAAGTAGTAGTAGAGAGTCAACCAATTTTTAAATATACATAAATACTTTTTCCCCCCAAATAACTGAGATAGTGTTTGGAAAAAAGAAAATCTGTCGTTTCATCGTACAGTGCCATTTATTCTCATCATAATTGTACGGACAGTGGTCTGGCAGAATAATTTAATGACACCCGGGTCCATTTAATTTGCCTTAATTCATTAAGATAGTGGTTTTGACGGGCAATTTATTGTCGCACCGTACGCTGGCCCTATTATTCTCACCATAACAGTTTGGACAGTGGGCGGGTAGGAGCATCCACTGTTGCACCATACGCTGGCCCTATTATTCTCACCATAATAGTTTGGGCAGTGGCCGGGTAGGAGCATCCAATGTCACACCGTACGCTGACCCTATTATTCTCACCAAAACAGTTTGGACAGTGGCCGGTAGGAGCATCCAATGTCGCACCATACGCTGGCCCTATTATTCTCACCATAACAGTTTGGACAGTGGCCGGTAGGAGTATCCAATGTCGCACCATACGCTGGCCCTATTATTCTCACCATAAATGTTTGGACAGTGGCCGGTAGGAGCATCCAATGTCGCACCATACGCTGGCCCTATTATTCTCACCATAAAAGTTTGGACAGTGGCCGGTAGGAGCATCCAATGTCGCACCATACGCTGGCCCTATTATTCTCACCATAACAGTTTGGACAGTGGCCGGTAGGAGCATCCAATGTCGCACCATACGCTGGCCCTATTATTCTCACCATAAAAGTTTGGACAGTGGCTGGTAGGAGCATCCAATGTCGCACCATACGCTGGCCCTATTATTCTCACCATAAAAGTTTGGACAGTGGCCGGTAGGAGCATCCAGTGTCGCACCATACGCTGGGCCTATTATTCTCACCATAACAGTTTGGACAATGGCCGGTAGGAGCATCCAATGTCGCACCATACGCTGGCCCTATTATTCTCACCATAACAGTTTGGACAGAGGCCGGTAGGAGCATCCAATGTCGCACCATACGCTGGCCCTATTATTCTCACCATAAAAGTTTGGACAGTGGCCGGTAGGAGCATCCAATGTCGCACCATACGCTGGCCCTATTATTCTCACCATAAAAGTTTGGACAGTGGCCGGTAGGAGCATCCAATGTCGCACCATACGCTGGCCCTATTATTCTCACCATAAAAGTTTGGACAGTGGCCGGTAGGAGCATCCAATGTCGCACCATACGCTGGCCCTATTATTCTCACCATAACAGTTTGGACAGTGGCCGGTAGGAGCATCCAATGTCGCACCATACGCTGGCCCTATTATTCTCACCATAACAGTTTGGACAGAGGCCGGGTAGGAGCATCCCATGCCGCACCATACGCTGGCCCTATTATTCTCACCATAACAGTTTGGACAGTGGCCGGGTAGGAGCATCCAATGTCGCACCATACGCTGGCCCTATTATTCTCACCATAACAGTTTGGACAGTGGCCGGTAGGACCATCCAATGTCGCACCATACGCTGGCCCTATTATTCTCACCATAAAAGTTTGGATAGTGGCCTGTAGGAGCATCCAATGTCGCACAGTACAGTGACCAACTTACTATTCCCATAAAATGTTTGTTTGTATGGTGTTTTACGTCAAGTTCAACACATGTAAGGTTATATATGACGGTCGAATTTTTTGTGGTGGAGGCAGACCACCCACCTTTCCTGCGTAGAACCAGTACTGTACACATACACCCATCCGTAGACGGGGATGAATATCCATTTTCGCACAGAACGGAAAAGTAGTAGCGAAGTTACTCCGTGTAATGACGTTTCATTCTCATTAATTTAACGTAGATGGAACAGTGGTCGAGGCAGTCTCTATCTAAAGTTGTCGTCCCTTGCATTCACATAATAGGCTGTAAGCTAATGAGATGAACCCTACCTACGGGGAAATTTTGTAGACCCTTTTTTTTCTGAAATCCCATTATGTATATAGTATTTTGCAACTGCCTGCCATCTGAGCGTGGGAGTAATAGTGTTATAAGGTGCAGACTATATTTCCTATTAAAATCATTTTATTGCAGTTTGAAGACTAAACAATTATGGAAGCCTTTTTTTATTATTATTATTATTTATGCTTTTTGTAATACATACTTTCGTTTCACTTACTTGTTATACCTTGAATGCCTGCGTTATTAAGCCTACATTACAGTAATTTACATAACCTTTTAAATAGAACACACATACGTGTCCATGATGTTAGCACTGTTTGGTTGTTGTAATTTCGGTTTCAAATACAGATCGTTTAGACATCATTGATGGTAACAATACAATCTGAACAGACATGTAATTGTTAACGCTAATAGGTTTTACCTCATGTATTAAACGTTACTAAGTCTTACGTTACCAATTAAGTTTACTTCAGTTTATTTTAATAAATAAATAAATAAATAAATTTAACGAAACGAATGAACGAACGAACTAATGAATGAATGAATGAATGGATGAACGATATGTAAAATAAACAGAAACAGTGCGTTACCATTTAAACTTGTATGAACACCAGAAAAAAGATGCTTATATTTTAATTTTTATAATGATTTTTTAAAAAATATAATGTAATACCTTAGTACACATATAATATCTAAAAAAAATAAATAAAAAAATAAATACATATTTTTATAAAGGAACATACATCAGAAAAATACTTATTGCACATTGAACTACTTTTTTTACTAGTTATGGTATCTTCCTTTTGTTACAAACTATTCTGCTTTTGGTGACAAACCCCAAAGTATAAACATATTTTGTCCCTATCCAATGTAAGTTAGACTTGCTTCCTTATGTTTATTGGACACCATACTAATACTAACTCTTATCAAAGAAAAATGATACTGACATGTTAATATCTTCACTGTACAGTCTATGTCCAATGTTCGTTGAGTATGGCAACTGGAACTATGCCAGCAATATTAGCAGCGTAGAGGTACTACGTTGGTGCATTACACGTCACTGTAGAGACAAGCTGGTAGATTTCATTCTTCAGATGGCTAAATATGGCATCATAAATTACTTTTTTGAACTGTATCCATCCCAGACCAAATTGCTTCACTACACAGCGATCTACTGAATACAGTCTGTATGTTTAAAGGTAATGCAACACCTTCAGAGTCATCCTTCAGTTCCAGGTACGTTGGAAGATTTGGCAGACCTACTTCCCAAAGCACACTGAATCGACTTTGTGACATAAACTTAAGTCCCAATATCTATCAAGTAGTTTGAGTGCAATAGGCGAGAGTAAACTCCAGTCTTCCTGTTGTCAAGGCCGAAAACGAAGACCCCTTGTGATTTGAAGGTTTCATGAGTAATCGTGACAATAAGACACAATTCATCAATATCTTTTGCGGTCAGTGGAAAACAGACAAATATCCTTCAAAGTTCCAAGGCCGTGAATTCTTCTTTGTCTGGGAAAAATGTCCCCAACTTATCAAAGCAGAAGGCACAGACATACTGATCCTGCTTGCAAAATGTGTTTCACTCTTGCGACATATAGAGAGATTCTGGCAAAACGCGCTAGACATATACCTGTTTGTCCCACTGGGGAATTGATTAGAAGGAATTCTACCAATTCATCGACCAGTGCAGTGAAGAATGCTCGTGACTGTTACTCTCAGCACGAATTCATAGGCAATAAAGATCCAAAAATTGTGATTGGTCTGTTTGTGAGAAGGAAACCAACTATTAAATCAGAAACAATCGACCTAGACGCCTCAATAATTGACAGTGTCACAAATACGCCTTTAAAGGTTATGCCAAATCATATTAATCACAGTGTTATAATTCAGATAGCACTTGCTGAACTCCAGGCCGATGTGAGAGCTCTTAAAATTGAAATCGAAGCCGTAAAATGCGGAAGAGCAGCAGACGCATATAAAATAGCTGTTTGTAATACACGGTTAGAGGTGTTTGAGAATGAGTTTCTGAAACTATCACCTAAAGTTTACGATTACAGGCTACGTATAGGGGTTTGTAGAACACCAGAACAAGATGTTTATAGACACAATACGAAAGTTAAATGACAGACGACATATTTGATAAAATTGAATCGATTAAGGGACTGACGAGTCATAAACGAATCCACGACAAAACGATTGAAAGTATGGCTGTGCGACCTGAGGGTACCATAAGTACATCAATGGATATATTGTATGCTGCCCCAATCCAACCACCTGCTGATATAGAAGTGAAGACTCAAGAATGCGATAAAGGCGAAAGTCAGAAGTAGCTGTATTCGGAAGCTGTTAAACTGAATCCAGAAAGCAAAAAACACGATAAAGACAAAAACAAAGCCGAAACGCCTTAAACACAGTCTAAGGAGCAAGATAATCAGATGGATGCTAATAGATGTGCATTAACTAACGAACGCATTAGTATAGGAAAGGCGATAGAAACGAGGATGACATACGAAGATAGACAAACAAAACACAACTCCTTCGATGCCAATAATAACACATGAAACAGCCGGAAACTATAGGAAACCAATAGCCACTTATCAATCCCACTATAGAACTGCTAGATCAAACCAAGAACACACCGAAACACCGTGCTTTGGCAGTATTGTGAGAAGAAAGACAGTCAGATACTATGTTGGCGGAATCAGTTTTGATTCAAACCGTGCCGGGATGGAAGAGTATATTACTGACAGAGGAGTAGAGGTGGTAGGAATAAATATGTTTGAAAGTGGAAGACGTTGTTTAGGAGCCAAAAAACTGTTTATAAGTCTGATAGTCATTTTCTTGAAGATAAGAGTTTGTGGATGAAACGAATGTACTGTAGAAAGTGGTGTGGTACTAACGAATGGGTATCAAAGTTTGACCATAAAGAACATAACGGACATCAATATGAAGGCGATGATTAATATACGCTATTTTAGTATCGTAGTACTTGTTTCGATTTTGCTATTCACCTGTGTCATGAACACTCATGTTAATACAATCAATTGCAGAATTCTGACCTGGAATGTTAGGGGCATCATGTCGTCTGCAGCTAGTCTCAGTGACTTGCTAGACAAGTACGATATAGACATTGCTCTTAAAACTGAGCATAAACTAAAGAAAAATAATACAGAGTTTTTAAACTCTATTCATACTGATTATACATCTATATCTACATGCGATGCCTCTAACAGTCAGGGTCTGAGATGTGGTAAAGGTGGCAGTGCAATTATGTATAAGAAACACTCTGCATATTGCATAAGAGACATAGTGCAAACATTTTCTGATAGAATTGTTGGCGTAGAAATAATTAACTCTCCTAATGAAACTACATTCATGTTCTCTGTATATTGGCCCTCAGTAGATTATAGTTTTGAAAAATACAAAGAGTGTCTGGATACAGTGCAGTCTCTATTGGAAATATATTCAGAAAAGGGAAATGTCATACTGACGGGGGATTTCAATGTTGATATATGTAGCTCGACAGTAGATAATCAAAGAGGGTGCTTATTAAAACGGTTTCTTCATAACAACTTGCTGTTTTTCGCAAATATAGAAGGTTGTTCGTTTACGTTCAGACCAACTAAGAAAACGCTTGATTACATTATACTTAGTAGCGACCAATAACATGTTATTAATGTGTGCAATGCAACTGATGATGATGTCTGCACTGTATCGGACCATCTTCCAATCATAACTAAGTTTTGTTTCCCTATGGATGCTTATATATTTAGAAACATTCAGAAACACAAGCAGGTTAACTGGAAAAAATGTTCAGATACAGCTAAAGATAAATATGCAGCTGAACTAAACCAAGAGTTATCAAAACGTGATGTTTTAAACCTAGATATTTGCTCAAATCATGACGTAGATGAAATGTACAGACACATTGTTCATTCTATTCATACGGCCGCAAATAAGACCTTGCCTAAATTAAAACCAAATGTACACGCAAAGCCCTACTGGACCTCAGAGGTCAAACAAGCACACGTAACCCAGAGACAGTTAAGACGGGCGTGGATCTCTGAAGGAAGGCCTAGGGACCATACTCATTCATCTTACACAGACTACAAATTATCTAAGCGACAATTCAAAAATATCCAGGAAAATGCAATTTCAGAGTGTAATAGCAGATTTTATAATGAGCTGGAAGAAAATGCAGAGGTTGATTCGAAAACATTTTGGCAAATTATAAATAAGAAAAGGAAGAGACGCTCCAATATCATAAGAGACATAAACGTAGATGGTAATTTTAAAAACAAAATTAATACTCATATCGACAGTTTTTTTAAATCAAACGATCATGCTACTGACAAAATCCTCAGCGGTCCTGTTGAGTTTTCAGAAGTACATGAAGCCATTCGCTCCATTAAATTAAATAAATCCGGAGGTCATGACCTAATAGTAAATCAATAGTTCGCTATCTAGCACATCTCTATGATATGATTTTCTATACAGAACACGTACCGTCCAATCTAAAAATCGGCATTATCATACCTATATTAAAAGAAGGCAAATGTAGCGGAGCAGAACGCCGATGTTTGTGACGTCGAGCGGATACATTGACGTTGATGCAGCGCTGATATATTTATATTTTTCTTCTCCTGTTAAAAATTCTAGGCATCCCGTGGGCACAGATGTTTGCATTTATCTGTTATGAACAGTTGCAATTCTCACATCTAAAGTACTGGACAGATCAAGCGCAGTCAATCGTCTGTCTTCATAAATTAACTCTTTGACGCTGGCAATAATTTGCTGAAATTTACTGTCATTCTAATCTCTGATCATCTTCAATTGACTAAGACCTTCGCTAAATCGCTGGTGCCATTTAAAGTTCTGTAAATTCTCTATCCCATTCCAGCGGTTTCTGTCAACTTAAATGCTACCTTTGGTATTTTCCTAATCTCACACAACTGTTATAGCCGCGCACTGCTCCGTGTTGCCAACCAACGTCATGATTTGGATTGTTTTTGTTTCGTAACACGTTATTGTTTTTTTTCTCGTAGATCCGAAACCGTTATAACTAGGACATTGATAATTACAGGAAATAAAGTCATCAACATCGTAAAGCAGCAGATTAAATGGTGCGTCAAATGATATAGCATACGTAGGACTAATTATTTAAAAAATGTGAGATGAGAAAATGATTTACTGAATAAAAATGATTTTATTTTTTAAAATGAAAATGACAATAATGCTCGATTTTAAATTCCTCGGACTTCTGGAAAAACCCTCGAAAGTTCTATTTATTTTTAAAACACGATAATGATTGTTCTTTTCGAATGGAGGTCACGCCATTATTCACCCATCTCTCATTTGGTAAACATACTTCATTTGGTAGCAAATGCCATACCCTTTCAGGAAAGTATATCCTTCACACTTCCCCCAATAAGGGGTGGGGTCTAAATTAAAACAAAACCATAAATAACATTTTGTTTACTCATATTCAACTTTACTGAACGTGATTTAGAATTGTTAACGTAACATACTTGTCACGTACGTTACACACAAACCCTCTAAGGCTCATATGGCAGACAAGAATTAGTTTGAGACCGTTTGTATGAAATTTCAGGAAAGAATACCCTACAAAAATTTCCCCGTGGTGGGGCAGGGGTCTATAGCCCGCTCAAGGACTATACAACCTCTGTCAACTTCTCAGCAAATTACAAAAATCGTGTAAGACGTCCAAACAGAAAAAAATACTTGGTGGGACGCATTCCTTTCTGTCTCAATTTGTTATATATCCTGGCTTGGATTTCTTTTTTTATTCTGTTCCGTTTTATTGTGACTGAAATAGGGTAAGAGTGAAGTTTGATGCACTAAATAACCGGGTTTAAACCGCCATTAGCCTTTTTCCACTGACCATTCCAAGACTTAGCCCTATGTCAACCAGTTTGCTTTTTGTAGTGTCACATGTCTTGCTTCTAATTAACATTATAATTGCTGTTTGTTTAAATGCGTGTTTTAGATCACCTGAGCCGAAGGTTAATTTTGACCAAACTTCACATGGATGATCCTTAGATGAATGCTTTCTAGATTTGTTAAAATTAGGTCAGCGCGACATCCAAGTTGGCCGCCATTACCAGATATAATTGAAACCTTAAAAAATCTTCGTCTCCAGAACCGCTGGACATATTTCAACAGTTTTCTAGTCTATCAAGTTTGTTCAAATGAAGTCCCCGGGATCAAACGGGGATCCAACGTTTGTATATTGAGATTTTGTATAGACATATAGGAAAAAACTTTAAAAAATCTTCTTCTCTGAAACCACAAGGCACAGAGCTCTCATGTATTACATGTAGCATCAGATTATGGTCCTCTACTAAGTTTGTTCAAATGGTGACCCTAATTTGTCCCCGCCCCGGGGGTCACAGTTTTACATAGACTTATATTGGAAAACAAATTAAAAAATCTTCTTCTCGAAAACTACAAGAGCCAGAGATGTGATATTTTGCATTTGCTATAAGCGTATGGTCCTTTACCAAGTATGTTCAAATGGTGACCCTCGGGTCACATTTGACCCCGCCCCAAGGGTCACATCTTTTGCATAGACATGTATAGGGAAAAACTTAAAAAATCTTCTTCTCTGAAACTGCAAGAGTCAAAGGTTTAATATTTTGCATTTGTTATAAGCTTATGGTCCTCTACCAAGTTTGTTCAAATGGTGACCCAGGGGTCACATTTGGCCCCACCCCGAGGATCACAGTTTTACATAGGCTTGTATCTTCTTCTCTGGAACCACATGGCACAGAGCTCTGATGTATTACATGTAGCATCAGCTTATGGTCCTCTACTAAGATGGTTCAAATGGTGACCCTGGGGTCAAATTTGTCCCCGCCCAAAGGGTCACAGTTTTAAATAGACTTATATAAGATTTTTTTTTTTTAAAAAATCTTCTTCTCAGAAACTACAAGAGCCAGAGGTTTGATATTTTGCATTACTGTAAGCTTATGGTCCTTTACCAAGTTTGTTTAAATGGTCAACATGGGGACACATTTGGCCCCGCCCAAAGGGTCACATGTTTTACAAAGACATATATAGGGAAAAACTTAAGAAATCTTCTTCTCTGAAACTGCAAGAGCCAGAGGTTTAATATTTTGCATTTGCTATAAGCTTATAGTCCTCTACCAATTTTGTTTAAATGGTGACCCTGGGGTCACATTTTACCCCGCCCCGGGGGTTACAGTTTTACATAGGCTTGTATAGGGAACACATTAAAGTCTTCTTCTCTGGAACTACACGAGCCATAGGTTTAATATTTTCCATTTACTATACTCTTATGGTCCTTTACCAAGTTTGTTCAAATGGTGACTGTGGGGTCACATTAGGCCCCACCTCATGTTTTACATAGTCTTGTATAGGGAAAAACTTAAAAAATCTTCTTCTCTGAAACCACAAAGCTCTCATATATTACATGTAGCCCTGGGGTGCCCAATGTGTTACACTCTAGCACCTTCATTTTGTATTTGATATTTACCAAACGTTGTCAGTGTCAGTATCTTTATATCAATGTTATTATACACAACAGAGTCCACATTTCTTGAACAATCTTAACCAAACGTGCACAGATTGTATATGACCATAAGATTTCGAAGAAGTTTGATAATGTGTCAATACTCAGGTGATCGATTTAGGGCCATCTTGGCCCTCTTGTTGGTTGACTGTGTTCTGTAAAATCTACATTGCCTATTCGACGTGTATACCTACTTTTTAGATGAAAATATTAACTTAAAAAAAACTGATCTGCAATGCGATAATTTAGTGAATAAACAATTACTTTTGCTCAGAATACTTTTGCTGTAGAATAAAGTTAATACTTCAGCATATTACTCCGAACTCAAAACATTCAAAATGAGCACCACGTTACGTTTCGATTGGGTCTGGTACCAGTCCATTTTATGTAGGTTAAATTGGCTACAGTACAGTATAACAATAGATTGTATTCCTCGACCACTTCCTCATATATTATGAGAAGAATAAATAGGTCATTGGACGGTGCATCGCTAACCAGCCCTTGTCAAAATCTACGTAGCCTACATTCAATAATGTACTAACTTAAATGCATAAACAATGTCTAAAGTCTGCTGTGTCTAGTTCAAATGTTTACCACTCAAACAGCAGCCCCTGTGTCAATAGTGGTGTCAGGCCACGGTATTGATGTTTTGTTCGCCATGTTGATATTGTGGCTATGGCATGTGACAAATTATCATGTGATCGTAGACTACTTTCTAGACGTTGACAGAGGTCTAAAAGTCCCTGGTAGAGATTGTGATCGGGGAAGACAATCTACTCTGGTACCGCCCAATGACCTATATATTCTTCTCATATAATATATGATGAAGTTGCCGAGGTGTACAATCGATTGTTGTACTGTACTCGTATTGTAGCCGATTTAAACTACATAACGTAGATGTGTACCAGGTCGGGGTGGACAATATACTGTGGTACTACACTCTGGCCAATTTAGCCTATACATAGTATAGGGGAACAGGGACGGGGAGGACAATACACTGCTTTAACATTAAGTGACCCAATGTTTCTCATCATAATTGATGAGGCAGTGATTAGGGTTACATATACACATTTGATAACTATTACACGTATGGTCATGGATTTTAAAAAGACGTAGGGGAACAAACATATTGATTACATTTACCTGGACATGCTTGTGTATTGCAGAGAGAAATATCATTGTTATTTCCGATACAGTCTCTCCCAAACCTGGACGGAGTAGGATTATCGCAAGTCCTTGACCTTACGTTTATTCCGCCACTGCATGTAGCGGAACATGTGCTCCAGGGTGACCAAGCTGACCATACGCCATCTAGAGATATAAAAATGGGCCTATATACTCGAAATGTGAGTGGGTATACAGATGTATTACAGACGATATTAATAAAAGAAAAAGAGTAATTGCTTACATGGATGAATTGTGTTATTTTACATTTATTACAATTACGATTACTGAGCGACGAAAAGGGATAATTAGTACTAAGAACAATCCTAGTGAAATATGTTCCAGTAAACGAATGTATTGAAACTTCTGTTACGTTACTTGGTCTTATTCTAAATAAACAACTGTTTGCGTAAAGGTCGGACATCATGAGGAAATGGCGTCAATCAGCAAGTGACGAAGCATAGTTGTGTCAACGTCATCTTAAACATAGGAGTGATTATAACTTTCTCAAGATATTATATTATCATATAACATTTAAAATAGTTCGATAAATAATCTTTAATTTGTAATTCTTCAATTCGTTTATTAGCATTCTTCAATTTCAATAACGTGATTTGAAGGAATTAATAGATATATATCTCATGTTTTTTAAATGATATATACATGGCAACTAAACTCTATTAAGTCATGACGATCCATCATAACGTTATCGTCATGAAAATGAGAAAACTGGTCCTATAGAAATCACAGCAACACAAACTAAGTAGCACCGTAGATCCGAACTGTACCACAAAAAAGAGAGAGAAAATTAACTATACAATGAAAAATACAATACACAACCGACAGAGTGGTGAAGACAGAGTTATCGACTTGGAAGTATTTATTTAATCATTATTACTTATGCTTTATAAAGTCAAGATGACGAAACCCGGTCAGCCAATAAAAATGTATATATATAAGGGTGAGAAAATACATACATCTACAAAATACCTTTCAAAAAGCGCTGGATTGCCGAGGGGATACGAAATGTTGGAATAAATTAATAGATGGGGGAAAAAACACTTTTACACAGTGCTAAAGTTTATAAAAAACCAAGCGCTTTCGGCCAACGCCTTCATTAGGGGTACACAAACACGAAAAGAACAAATACGAAACAATACACACTAAAAAACGACTTATCATTTGGCAGTGTTGCATTGGGGACTGGTATTTTGAATAGACACGCTACAGCCAAAATGTGATACTAATAAAAGAACATATCTGGTTGGATTCAATTTATTTTATTTGACTATTTTAGCCTATTCATTGTTTTTATTAGCTTTGGAGTTGCTTTATACCGTATCCTGCAGTATCGATTTTAGGTTTTAGGTTTTGAGGTAGGGTTTGTGTTATCTTTTTCACATCTTCACTCTCTCTCTTCATAACTAAATGTCAGCGTACAGTTTTACCCTCAATCCAACCAGATATGTTCTTTTATTAGTATCACATTTTGCTCCAGAGTGTCTATTCAAAGTAACCAGTCCCTGCAACACTGCCAAACGATAAGTTGATTTTTAAAGAGTTTTATTAAACTGCCGTGTAGTTTAGTGTTTTTTTTGTTTCGTATTTGTTCTTCTCGTGTTTATCACAACATGACTTCTATGGTGATGTGATTTATAAACTTCGTAAGATTCTTGGTGATGATCACTTTCATACTATCTTTGTTAAACTTGTTAAAAAGTTTATCAAAAGAGGTTATGACCCTATCATTTTGCAACGTACTGCATGCTTGGTGGTGGACCCTTTACAGTTCGCCACTATGCTTTCCTCTTTAATTGTACGATGACCGGACAGGCTGTGGACCTGTGATGACGCCTACCTAAAGCCCATTGGGACGGTGGCGTCTGATATTTGTCCATGATCTTTCTTGTCATGCCCTTAATGGTTTATTCTCTTATTGCTCTGGCTTCTGCAAAGTCATTGAGTACCTTCATTGTGGCTTCTAGGCTATTGTTTTTTTTGTATTATATTTACACGAGCATATTTGTGTTTTACTTATATTGCCTATTGATGCTGCCTTGTTGGTTAGAGATTAGATCATGGCGGGGATTTCTTTATTTACACTGTCCTGTTTTAATGGGATGACAGTAGGGTAAGTGTGAGGTTTGGTGCACCCTAGAACCGGTTTAAACCCCCAGTGGCCTACTTTGCCACTGACCGTTCCAAGGCGGTAGCCCTATTGTCAACCATTTTGTGTTTGTGATGTCGTTTGCTTTTTATATTACTTTTGTCTTTTCGTTTGTCTGTTTGCGTGTTTGTTTTTGTGGTTTTGTGGGTTGACTGTCGTCCTTGAATGCTGCTTTCCCTGTCCGATATTTTTATCCTTTTTTTGTTTGTGTACCCCTGATGAAGGCTTAAGCCGAAAGCGCTTGGGTTTTTATAAACTGTAGCACTGTATAAATGTTCCACCTATTAATTTATTCCAACATGTTCGTATCCCTCGGGGATCCAGTGTTTTTTAAAAGGTATTTTGTAGATATATGTAAGAAATAGTTGCGAACAACCAAGGACAGACAACCTTCGACGAACTACGGCAGGGCGCCTAGCTATGATGAGAGATATACAGAAATCAAGCGTATGCAACTAATGCGTATACTCCAGTTCAGTATGACGTTTCCACAAATAAATCCATGTACAATTCTGAGATTAATTCAAGGCTTGGGTAAACGAAACACCAACTATGCGCTGGATCTTAAGTTCCCACAAACTGCTTTTAACGCGTCTTCCTGGTCGTTACAGAACACAAATAAAAATTGTGATAAAGCTTATTAAAATTATGCGATTAATTAATTTTGGTCAATTAAAGATCAGGAAACTGAATAGACATTTGCAATAAGAAGTCAGGTATTCATCTATAACAACTTATTACTATTCTATTTATAACCGTATCACACAACCTTATCAAAGACAAGTTTATTGCACCTTTATTATTCAAAAAGTATTTTACTAGATTACAAAAATGGCATATGTGGCCAGTGGCAATATTAAACTGTGTTTTAGCATCAGCAATTTTGGACATTTACAACTTTATTGACTTGCCAATCACAAGCACTTATTTTTCCTGTCAAACAATATTTTTGTTATATATGTAACAACAGTTTATATTCAAATTGTTGGAATCTATATGAGTATGAACTGTTCACACTTGTGTCGCAGATTTGTATTTGTATTCTTATGACGTGATTTTAGTTATTGGTCCCTGGCATTATAAAAATAAGCTATATTTGCTTATTCTAATCCGATTCTAGCTGGTTTCGTTTTTTTATTATTGATATAAAGACTACTTGATTGAAGCTTGGTAAAGATCAAATGCAAAATAAAGAGTAGCTAGAATGGTATCAACAAAAGTTAACGGTAGGGACTACGATAGAAAATGGGCAATGACGACGGTAAACGTGCTCTCCCATTAGCTCGCCTGCTCCTTTGTCCAGTAGAGCTAATGACCTAATTGTAGCAAAAGGCAATTACGTGTATCATACCAGTATTAGGTAGAATATAAAATATGATATATTGTACAAACCGGCACATGCTCTGTAAAGCACACTCGGTCGTCTCTGGAATCGCGAAACATGGGTTACCATTAGGGCCTGGGTAGGGATTATCACAACTGCGGTCCCTCCTCTCATAGGACCCACTCCACATGTGGTGCTGCAGCTCCCCCAGGAAAGGACCAAAGGCACCATGATCCGTGGACAAGACAAAACATTGGCACTTAACATTTTAAACAACAAATCATATTTTGAGAATTCTTGATTTACATGTTTACATGTACAGTGCAACCATAACGTAGGATAATTTTAGGATAGTCAATTTTACATTTTCAAATATCTAAATTGAAAAAAATATGTTATATTCATTGATCGCTTACATTTACGCTTACATACTTGTGTAAAAAGGTAATGTTATTGTTATTAATGGGTTACAACGAACCTGTCCGAACATTTTCAACATAGGACAACGGATAACAGGACGATACAACACCATATTAAAGGGACACGTGCAATCTTGAAGTTGTTAAGAATTTAATTAGCGCCTCGATTTATTAATCAAGTCATCATTTAGAACTTAAAACTGCATGGATATAATTAGATCTTCTAATCTTGTTTTCTTCTATTTTTACCACAGGGTTGCAATACATTATTTGGTGCAATATTCTCAACTAATAAAACGAACATTGGAAATAAAAAAATATCTGAAACTCATGGACCTCTAACTATAGACCGAGACTGCAATATTTCGTATGTGTCATGCTCGGCCGGATTCCAAAGTCCATTACCATACTCTTTAGGAAATGTGTATTATTATATATTAAGGTATATGTTTTCTTTTCAGTTAGGCCCTGTATATATATTGGTTTGAATATTGTGTCCCTTTAACTTTTCTAGAAAATTGTTTACCTGGACATGGATCCCAAAGTGCAGATTGAATTTTCCACGCGATTCCCCTAAACACTAGTCCTAGTCCTCCTGGGGATGGTGTAGGCTTAGTGCAATTCGAAAACGTGATTTGTAACCTTGGTGCAGTTACGTCCACACAGTGACCAGGGTGACCATGCTACCAGCGCTCCCGTCAACTTTATGAACATAAATCAACTTTATAGTTCAATTCTGTTTAAGATACTCGCTATAACCATATCAAAATACATTAAACGATTTATTTTATAAGTGTCTACTGCGTATTTTGAACATTTCAGTATCTTCCTATTCGAGTTGAAAACGTGAAAACCAACAGCTTTTTATATTAAACGATGTCGAAAATGAGATATATGTTCCTGGGTTTGAAAAGGAGCACTTCAGTAACATTACCTACGAATATACAAACAAAATAAATGTTGTTGTCTTATTTCAGACAAAGTCTGTATACAATTCGGTTTTTTATTATTGTTTGATAAATATTACAAAAACTGCTTTAACGAGAATATATTTATACATCTATCCCGAGCTTTAGAAAAAAATTAGAATTTTTTTTTGAGCAATAGCTTTTAAAATTGCTAACTCAACGTACTTAAGACGACAATGACCGCCGATGCGACTAACTTGCCTATATGTGATTGCATGCTCTCTTAATTTATTTAGTTGAATTCAAATATTAGGACTAGGCGAAGTGTGTGACAAGATTGCTATGGCAATATTGCTACTGATCATGCATATGTAAGAACGTATATGAACACGATTTTGTTTTTTTATTATTATCGTCATTACACAATTTCAATCCAATACTGGAATTATTACATTTTAGAAATTGCCCTCTCTTTTAACGAGCACTGCTTACAATTAGCAAACCATTTGAAGTTTGAGAGTATATTAAAGCCGTGACATTAATACGGTAAAAGTAATGCCAATAATGTTCGTTAAGCACCTGTTCTTGGAGTTATGTGACGTTATGAAACGATTATAAAGTTATTTTAGTATTATAATAGAGAATGTCACATTAGTGCCAACATATTATTGAATTAACTTCATACTAAAACGATATGATGCTTGTAAACCGTCCGTCGAACAATGTAAACCAATACTTGCCATATACAAACGTTGTTTTTGAATATACGGATATGAACCATAAGTAGCTACCGGGCAATTAAAACCGTATATTTAGTGTGAAATAAAGGTGTAAACAGTCATATCAATTTGGAAATTCCGACTCTATTTATAACTAAAGGAGGATTCGGCTAACTACTGATAAATGATACCGATTTGCAGAAAGGAACCGAATCCTTTTCGGATATAGCTTACGTGCAATTCCATTCAGATTATTACTGGCGAATGCTTGTTATTCAATAGAATACATTAGTACATGTAAGAGAGTCTCTGCGGATAGCCGCGGTACGATTATCAATTGCGACACTAATTGCATTTGGACTATTTGTTTTTCGCCCTATATTTTGTCTAAGTTTTATGACTACTTTTCACCCGTAAAATATAACTGTATTTTATTTTAAGTGCATTTAGATTGATGTATACAAAAAAAACGTATCTGTATGCATGTATTTATGATAAATAGAATAAACAAAATGGGTATTTTCAGATCACACCCTATATCCGGCTAAAGCCTCTCGGCGTGATATGCGTCTTAGGTTAGGATATTGGGTGTGATATGAAAATACATTCAAAAGTTTCTATATATACTGAATGGAAAGAAACGCAGGGTGCGTATTTCCGCTATATATTGGCATATACTGCACACATAATTCCATATATATTCCAAGGAAATTCAAGATGTTTTGGACAAAAAAAAGTGCAGTAGGTTAGTTAGAGAAGGACACAAGTGTGATGGTTGTAGGACGTTTTAATCACTGTACACATTGTAACAAGAAATTCATAAATGCTGAAGTTCCTCATTAAAAAATTGGAGCCAGTTCAGTACTGTATTTAATGTTAAGTGATTGCAACATTTAAATCCTGTTTGCTCACCTGCTTGAGCCCAAATACGGCATTCTGGACGATAATGAACATTAAAGGGATTACCATTGGTGAGTTCAGTGCTGTTAAACCTTCTTTCTAAAAGGACAGGCCTAGTGTCGCCCCTTTACATTCGATTATGCAGTAGCATATTAAACATACAAATTATAGCGGAAATACGCACCCTTCGTTTCTATTCCTTTCAGTATATTTACAAACTCGTTTTTATACATTAAATAATAAATTAGCGGTAATATAATATCGTCTAATACCAAGTTCCGTAAACGACTAAAGGAGCTCCATGCGAAAAAAGAGAACAGTATGGAACAATTCTGGGAGGACAACATATACTTATACATTTAGGAATCAAAACATAAAATAGATAACCATATTATTGCCTCATTTGGACAGAATCATGCATGGAATAAGCCAATAATTACCGTAATCGCATAGTCCACACCATTTACGG